>CAUYSK010110346.1:0-21418 GCA_963575035.1 Avahi laniger
GACGGGGTCTCGCTCTTGCTCAGGCTGGTCTCAAACTCCTGAGCTCAAACATCCACCCACCTCGGCCTCCCAGAGTGCTAGGATTACAGGCGTGAGCCACCGCGCTCGGCCTCAGTTTTCATTTCTAATCCATCATGAACTAATACATTTGTAAGATAAAAATAAAAACTAGAAAAATGAAATTTAAAAGATATACAGAATATAAGCCTGAATCAGACAAAATTACTTTTCAGTAAGTAGAACATAGGAAAAAGAAAAATGACAAAAACCATTCATTGAAAGTGAGCAAATAGGCAATTAACAAACAGTCACTACTACACTTAAAACTTTTTATCATTCTACAATCTTAACAGGAAGTTATTCTAGAAGTGATGATTCCCCATAAGTCTGTATCAGAAATCAGCAAGGTATAGTCCACAGAATGACTTTTTAAATTTTATTTTAATTTTATTTTTTTTTACTCCCTTAAAACAGCATGAATACAGGATGGTTTTTATATTTTGTAATGGTTGGGAAAAGTTAAAGAATAATAAGATTTCATGACAAAATTATATAAAATTCAAATTTCAGTATCAATAAAGTTGTATTAAATTTGCAACACAGCCACACTCATGTGTTTATATATTGACTTTGATACTACAAAGGGAGAATTGAGTGAACAGCCGCAGCAGAGACCATGTGGCCCTCAAAGCCTAAATTAATTACCATTCAGCCCTTTATGAAAAAAGTTTGCCAACCCTTAGTCTATGTAAACGCTTTGACAGAACACTGTGAATATCAATGTTCAAAATTTTAATGTACCAATGAACTTGATTTTTGCTGGTTAATTTATGTAACCCAGGTTGGATTGACAGCCACGCCTCTCAGGGAATAATGATTTAAATTCTAAATATATATAATTTCTTTTTAGTTTGAAGACATTAATAGGAGCATACAGATTAGGAACACTAGATTTCCTTAGCGAATTGTGACTCAATTTATCCTTAACGCTTTTGCCTGGTAGCCCATCTTTGTCTGCTATTCCCGTAGTTATACTTTCTTTTTGTTAATTTCCTCCTTGTAAGTCTTTTCTCCAAGCCATCACTTTCAGCCTCCCATTTGTCATTATGTTTTGAGTATGTCCCCTATATCCTGCACTCACCTGTGGGGAAGAGCCTGATATCTGCCATTCTGTATCTGCTCTGTGCCCTCGTACTAGAAGAACCCTGATTTTTAGCTGGGCATTGGACCACCCAAATGAAGACTACACTTGCCAGCATCCTTTGCCTGTAGGTGTACCATGTGATAAGTTCTGCCTAATAAGATATAAGTGGTGCATACTTGCTACCCCTATCTTCTTTGTTCCTGCCTCCCGCCTGCCACTGGAAAAACAAGCAAATGGGGCACACTTTAGGGATGACAGACCAGCCAGCCAGAAGCAGCCTGGGTCCTTGATGACTCTGTACAGCTGGATTCCACCTACAGACTTTTCGTAGGGGGGAAATAAATTTCTATCCAGGTTAAGGCATTGTTATTTTTGTCCTTTGTTACAGGGAACCCAACCTAATATTGATACTTTCTTTTGTGACTGGGACTCTCTGACTTTTAACTGACAAATTTAGTCTGTTTATATTTATTGTAATTATTGATTTTTTTTTTTTAAAGGCTTGTTTCTACCTTCTGTTTTGATGTTTTCTGTGTACCTTGTTTTTCTTTGCTTTTTTTTCTTTCTCGGCCTTCTACTGGCTTAATCAAGAATTCTTCATTTCCCCCTTTTCCTCCATTGATCTGACTATTGAATAGTATGTTCTATTTCTATTATATTAATAGTACCCTTACGTGGTTAATCCAAAGCTAATCAATGAATCTATCCTTCTCTAGAACAACAACAAAAAGTATTTCAGCATGCCTAAAGCATCCCTTCCCATCTTCTGGTTTTATTATTCTAGTCTCTTCTTGATTTTAAATCCCCAAAGTCAATTTTTGCTTACAGTTATTGCTTCTCTAGACCTATCAATATGTTTACCGATTTCTTTCCTGACCACTATGTAGCACATCCTCTGCCTTCATTTTGGATTCAATTTCCTTCTTACTGAAACTGTTTCTTCCAGCAGGGTATGTGGGTGGGCAACAGCCTTTGTTTATTAAAAAAAAGTTTATATTTCACCTTCATCCTTGAATAATGATTGAACTAGGTATGGGTTTCTTGGCTGACAATTATTTTTTCTGTGCATATTGAACAATTTATCCATTTACTGGCATTTATTGTTGCCAATGAAAAGTGTTTGGTGAGCAATCTGACTTTTCTCTTGAGATTTTAGTTTTGTATCCTGCAGCTTCACTGGGATGTATCTCGATGTACATTGGTTTTTATTTATCCTATTCAGGCTTCAATTTGCTCCTTCAATCTGGGCACTTAAAGCCTCTGGAAGTCTTTATGGAAATTTTTCAGCAGTCATCTCTTTGATTATAGCCTCCTGCCCATTCTCTATGTTTCCGCCTTCTGAGGCTCTCAGTTACTTTTAACTACCCTTGAACCCTTTCCATCTTTTTGTCTTTCAGTGCAACATTATAGGTGGATTTTTCCGATACAGCTTCCAATTCATTAATCTTCTTTTAAATCTGTGTTTGGTCTGCAATTATAACTTATCCATTTATTTTTTCATTCTAATGGCTATACTTTATATTTCTAGGAATGCTGTTGGGTTATTTTTAAATCTTCTCATTCTATTTTCATACTATGATACTACTGCATATTGCTCTCTCTTTCTTCTTTTATTGCTTTTTTTTTTGCATCTATTTTGTGGTCTCTTTTAGTTTGTTCTATTATTTACATTTTGAGACGCCAAATCTCCTGTTTTCGCATCTGTGTAGCCTCTTCGTGGTGGTTTGTTTCCTTGTTTAACCTGTAATTTTTATCATGATTCATCTCTGGGAGCAGCAGGGTTTTTTGGTTTGTGTTTTTAGAAGTTCCATGTGTCCATGTGGATTGAAAGAGTGCCCCTTTTCAACAGTTTCCCCTCCCCCCCCCGCCTTTTTTTTTCCCCAGCTTTTCACACCCTGGAGATAGAGCACACTCAGGCCTGCAGGGCAGGTCAGGTTCTCCGGGGTGGCTGAAGGCCCTGAGTGTCCACCTCCTTGCCACTTTCTCAGGCTGGTCCGTGAAGATATATTTTACTCCCTGTTTCAAGAACAGGGTAGCCCTTTGAGACCCCGGAATGTTCCCAGGAGGTCATTTCTTGCTCACCAGACTCAGAGTCCCTGGGTGTCAGAGCCCAGGTGCCCAAGCCTCTGTCCAAGTCTGAAACCACAGGGTCAGCTCCCTCCTACAACCCCAGGTTGGATTTCTCTTTGTCTTTGGTCCCTGGGGATCATTGCTTTCTCTCTTTCAAATTTACTTTTTAAAAAAATCATTCTATACACCTTAAGAGGTGGGAGGGGTCCGGCCACCCTCTCAATTCACCCTTGGGATCCCCCAACACTGCCCACCTTTGAAGCTGCCAGAGCCAGGGAACTCCCTACCTCCAAGGGTCTGGAGAGACCCTAATCTTGCTCCCATGGGGAATGGCGGGCAGTTGTGAGCGGGTGTTCTCCTGGCAGCTTGAGGAGGGGGATGTGAGGACGCAGGTGGGCGAGTGGAATAACAAGCAGACTCTCAGGCCAGGTGTTGCCAGGTGTTAGAAGTCTGGGGGCTGCTGGGTCTCTTCCATCCGGGAACCTCTTGGGGGAGGATGTGCACCCTTGTTCCTGCTGGGGTCCGGGGCCCCAGGGGCAATGGATCCTCTGCTCCTGCAGCCTCAGTGGGTCGACAGCATCATCACAAACTCTGCGGGGAAAGGAGGGCAGGGCTTGGGTGGGTCCATGGCCGGGGGTAGATCCCAGGAGGTGCTGGGCTCAGCCTGGGCACTGGAGGGACAGGAGTGTTGTCTGGGAGGGAGACTCACCATCAAAGTCTACAGTGCCATCCCCATTGAGGTCCACTTCTCGGAGCATCTCATCCAGCTCAGGCCCGGCCAACGGCTCCCCCAGCAGAGTCGGTGCTGCCTGCCGCAGCTCCGCCACTGTGATTCGTCCATCCCTGTCCCTGTCGAACTAGGGTCCGGGTGGGGATCAACTCCTCCCACCCAAAGCGGCTTCACCCTGCACCTGGCCCCACACTTGCCACTGCCTAAATGCTCCCCTGCCCACTGTCGTCATCCCTCATCCAAACCTTCCCCATCGCCCCCTGCCAAGAGAGCGTGCCTCCTGCTCCAGGAAGTCTCCCCACGTGGGTCCCCCAGCTGGGAGCCAGCTGAACCCTCTCTGACCCACCCAGGCCCTAGTCCCACCGCCTGCAGGGCTCTGGGCCTTCACAAGGCTGAGGCTCCCAGTCTCTCTGGCCTGAGAGGCTGGCAAGGACACCATCCAGCCCGCCACCCACTGCCCCCCACCGACCGTGCTCCGCACCTCTCGGAAGGCAATGCGCAGCTCTCGCACCCCCAGCATGTGCGCCGTCTCCTCCCTCAGCTTTGGGCTTATCAGTTCCACGAACTCCTCGAAGTCCACACGGCCACCCACTGTGGACCCAGGCAGACTGTCACAATGGTGAGGGCTGTGGCCCAAGAAGGGATGTGATGAGGACCAAGGACCACCCACCCCCAGGATCCACACCAGGAAGGAACACCTGTGTCCATGCCTGCAGGGGTAGGAGGCTGGAACCCTGTTTCTGGGCTACTGAGGGGCCAGGTCTGCTTCTGCTCTTAGTGAAGAACCCCAGTGTGGGAGAAAGAGACCAAGCTTTGGAGCCAGAAGTCCTGGCTTCAGATCCTGGCTCTGCCCATGGTGTGCATGATGTCCGGTGACTTACTAACCCTCCTTCCTCATCCTAGAATGGGGATGAGAGAACCTGCTCCGTGGGGTGCTGTCGGAGTTAGAGTTCATGGCTATAAAGCGCTAGGGCCCCGAAGCACACCCATGTAGTCAGTGCCTCAGTGCTAAGATTCCATCAGTCGTATAAAGCAGCGGTCCCCAACCTTTTTGGCACCAGGGACCAGTTTCATGGAAGACAATTGGGGCGGTGGAGGGCAGGGTGATGCTGTCACTGACTGCGCATCTTGACGTGCTGGGAGACCTCCAGCAGCTCCATCTCGGTGGGCATGTAGCCCAGGGTCCGCATGCAGTCGCCCAGGTCCCGGTAGCCGATGTAGCCATCACGGTCAGCGTCGAACTCCTCGAAGGCAGCGTGAAGCTCTGCGGGGAAGGGAGGTCAGGCCCAGGCAATCAGGCTCAAGGAAACCTCCTGCCCCAGCCAGCAGCAAGAGCCACTCACCATCCAGCTCCTCGGGGCCCAGCTCACGGTCCTGCAGGAGATAGTCCAGCATGTCCCCAGGGCCAGCCAAGGTCTGTCCATCCTTCCTCCTCCAGCCCCCGTCCACACTGGCTGCGGGAGGCCAGCCCCACCAGTGCAGCAGAAGGCATCTGGAGTCCCGCGGGCCCCCGGAGGTGAGAGCTCACTTCGCGTTCTGGGCCTCGACCTCCCACAGAGCCCTGGGTGCAAGTGCTGGCTCTGCCCACTGCCCAGGCCCGCCTGAGACCACCCAGCCTCCCCCAGACTGTGGCAACCCTGCCCCACAGCCCAGGCTTCCCAGTCTCGGGCAGGAGAGGCAGGAAGCCTGGTACTAAGGGGCAGGGTAGCATGAGCCTGTCTCCGTCCCCACCCCACCCCCCGCCCGGCCCCAGCCCTGCCCAGGCCCCACCTGACCTTCCCGAAGATTCGGTCAAGCAAGGGCCCGTATGTCCTGTGAGCAGCATCGCGCTGGGGGTCAGGTCGATGCCGGTGGGACTGGCGACGAGAGGCTGGCCCAGGGGCTTCAGCGGGGGGCCTTGCCTGCCCCTCTCCCGTCCTGGAGGGGTTCTTGCTGCTGTCCCCGGCCTTGGGGCCCTGGACGGGGGTCTGCTCCCCAGAGCTGCCAGTGCCCTTCCGGGACCCTCTGAGCCCCCTCTCTCTCCTGCTCCTCCTCTTGGTCAAGGGGGGCCCCTCGGCACCACTCCTGGGAGCCGCAGCCCCTGCAGGGGGTTCCTGGGGGCCAGTGGCTGGGTCTGGTCCATGCTGCCCCCTTGCCTGCTCTGTGGCCATGTGGGAGGGACAACAGGGCTCAGAGATGCTGCACCCCAAGCACCCTCAGCTCTCGGGCCCCACAAAGCTGCTTATGCACCCCCACTCTTAGCACTGATGGCCTGGGATCGGGCTCGGAGGGGGATTAGGGTAAGTGATGTCGGCAGCCCAGGCCCTAATCCCAGCCCTCTGCCCCGGTCGTCCCAGGCAGGGCCAGATGGATCAAGAGAACTGTCCTCAGTCAGCAGCAAGGGGTACCAGGACACGGTGGCTGCCATGAGCTTCAGACTGCAGCTCTGCCACATAGTGGCTGGGAGACCCAGCAAAGTCACCCCTCCAAGTCTGTTCCCTTGTGCATAAAATGGGGAGAAGACTGCAGAGGCCGGAGGGCCTGCCAGCAGTGTGCCATGGGCAGAGGACTAGCCAAGCAGAGTGGGGGACCAGGGAGGGCATTTCAGGCAGGAGGAAGCATGTGGGCAAAGGCTGGGAAGGGAGAAGGACCAGTCACCTACTGGGGCCCCCCATGGGGTGACATCCTGGCCAGAGCGTAGGCAGGTGAAATTGAGGAAGAGAGGCCAGATCGCAGAGGCCTCGAGTGCCAGATTGAGGGGCACGAGGGTGATGTCAGAGGAAGTGGCCCGGGGGATCCTTGAGCTTGTCCTGGGCTGGAGGAGCCCAGGATGAGGAGGAGGTTCAGGCATCTGGCCCTGGCAGGGGTGAGGGTGTCTGGCTGATCACTTGGCCCTGCTGGGCAGGGGTTAGGGTTTCCCGGTGAGCAACCCCATGAATGATTGATGTCCTCTCAGCTTGGGTTTCCTGCCTGCCCGCCTTAGTGCCGCCGGGCGCCATGCAGCAGGCCCCAGTGAGGGGCCGCGTGGACAGCTGGACCGCAGGGCAGACAGGCACGCCCTGCTCCTCCTGCAACCGACCCGCGCCTCACAGGTAAGCGGGGCCTTGCTGGTGGGGCCGGTGGGGGGGTGCCCAAGGCCCTGATCCAATAGGGACTGAGCTTGCAGAGCAAGGGCAGCCTGAGGCAGAGCCCTGGGCTGGGGGAGGCCACCAGGCTAAAGCCAAGTCGCCTTCAGGAGCATGTGGTCCCTCCCCTAGCTGCACGGCCACCAGGCCTTTCTCCATCCTCAGCAGGAGACACCCTCCCCTCTGCCTGTTGGGGAAGGGGGGTGGGGAGGGTGGGCCTCTTGGGTCCCAGGGTTGGGCGCCCCCCAGCCCACCTCACCCCTTCACACTGCAGAGCCCCCGTCCCCTTCTCCATTGAGTAGCTCCAGGAGACAAATGGAAGCCATTTTCTGCCTGAGCTGTGGGACGCGTGTGGCGGGGGCTCCTACTACCTGCCGCCCTGTTCATCCTTGGGCGCCCGTGGGCCTGTGGGACCCAGAGCCCTTCCAGCTTGGAATTTCAAACACTCGAACCACAGGATATGAGGCATAAGGGGGTCTTGAGATGAGCTGACCAAGTGGTTTTCAAACCGTATCCCCTGGAACCTTAGGGGAGTGTTCCTCCTTTCATCCGAGCACCGCTCTAGTCCGCACAGGAGCTCCACTGCAATACTTTATTTAAAGACAAGGTTCAACAGCTTTAACAGTAAGTTTGAAAGTCTCTGGTTTGGTCCACTTGGACACACTGGGATTCCACATGTCAGAAAGAGTAAGTCTGGGTTCGAGTCCTGTGCTCCCCTTGTTACCTGTGACCTTGGGCAAGTCACTGATTCTCTGAAGCCTCCTCTCCTCATCTATGAAATGGATTGCATGAGGACAGCAGGTCATCTGCTCAAAGTCCCTGCTGTAGGCTAACTACCCAAAACGTGAGGGTGATGGCCCACAGAGGGCAGTGACTTGCCTGGAGATGCACGACTCTCTCTCTCTCTCTCTTCCCCTCGTTTATCTCTTTTTTTAGAGACAGAGTCTCACTCTGTCCCACAGGGTAGAGTACAGTGGTGTCATCACAGCTCACTGCAACTTCCAACTCCTGGACTCAAGCAATCCTCTTGCCTCAGCCTCTCGAGTATCTGGGACTACAGATGTGTGCCACTATGTCCAGCTGATTTTTCTTAGAGATGGGGTCTTGCTCTGTTGCCCAGGCCGGTCTCAACCTCTCTGTCATACTCAATCACTCACACAATCATTGACTCCCCAGGCACCCACTCCATGTCCAGCAATACTCTGGGGACCCCAAATGGACACTGTTATGGAAGCCAACATGGGCGCCACTGGCCATAGGTCCCGCACAGAGCTCGATGATGAGGACTACTACCCCCAGGGTGGCTGGGACACTGTCTTCCTGGTGGCCCTGTTGCTCCTGGGGCTGCCAGCCAATGGGCTAATGGCATGGCTGGCCGGCTCCCAGGCCCGGCACGGAGCGGGCACACGGCTGGCCCTGCTCCTGCTCAGTCTGGCCCTCTCTGACTTTTTGTTCCTGGCGGCTGCAGTCTTCCAGATCCTGGAGATCCAGCATGGAGGGCACTGGCCGCTGGGGACAGCCGCCTGCCGCTTCTACTACTTCCTGTGGGGTGTGTCCTACTCCTCCGGCCTCTTCCTGCTGGCCGCCCTCAGCCTGGACCGCTGCCTGCTGGCGCTGTGCCCACGCTGGTACCCTGGGCACCGCCCGGCCCGCCTGCCCCTCTGGGTCTGTGCCGGGGTCTGGGTGCTGGCCACGCTCTTTAGCGTGCCCTGGCTGGTGTTCCCCGAGGCCGCCGTCTGGTGGTATGACCTGGTCATTTGCCTGGACTTCTGGGACAGTGAAGAGCTGCCACTGCGGATGCTTGAAATCCTGGGGGGCTTCCTGCCTTTCCTCCTGCTCCTCGTCTGCCACGTGATCACCCAGGCCTCGGCCTGCCGGACCTGCTGCCACCGCCAGCCTTGGCCCGCAGCGCGCCAGGGCTTCGCCCGTGTGGCCAAGACCATTCTGTCGGCCTACGTGGTCCTGCGGCTGCCCTACCAGCTGGCGCAGCTGCTCTACCTGGCCTTCCTGTGGGACGTCTACCCCGGCTACCTGCTCTGGGAGGCCCTGGTCTACTCTGACTACCTGATCCTGCTCAACAGCTGCCTCAGTCCCTTCCTCTGCCTCATGGCCAGCGCCGACCTCCGGGCCCTGCTGCGCACGGTGCTCTCCTCCTTCGCCGCGGTCCTCTGTGAGCAGCAGCCAGGCAGCTTCGGGCCGGCAGAGCCGCAAACCCAAGTGGACCCTGAGGCTCCGACTCCGCCAGGGCCGACAGTTGTGTCCCCGCCTCAGCTAAATCCCACGGCCCAGCGCCGGCCGGATCCCGAGGCCCCGCCACTGTCGGATGCTGAGTCCCAGGCCCCTGGGCCCGCTGCCAACTCAGCCCCCAGTCCCTGTGATGAAGCCACCCCTGCCCCATCCTCAGATCCCACCCCAGGGGCCCCTGAGAACTCAGCCGCAACCCCTGCCTCGGAGGCAGGAAGCCCCAGCAGTGCCCTGCCAGAGGCAGCCCCCAGTGCGGGCCCCATGTGAGGGTCCCACGTGAGGGTCCGGAAAGCCCAGGTCACCAGGGCAGTGGAAGAGCCAGGATGAGACAGCAACCAGCCAGTCCGAGAGATGGTAGCTGTGGGGAATGTGATCCTGGAAAACCCCACAGCGTCCCTTGAGTCTGGAAGGACTTGGGGGAGGTGAAGGCAGCAGCCCAGAGCCTCAGACTGTCTGTTGGGAGCATCCCCTGCCCGATCCCACCAAGCTCTTCCACTGTCGCCCTTGACACACTGTTGCCCAGCAGCCCCCTGAGCCACAGCTAATAGCGTCCTCCAACACCCCCAGACCCCACTGACAGGTCCCCTGTGCCTCAGTCCTGCCGGAGGAAGACAGCAGAAGGTACTTTCCCAGGGCTTTGTCTGACCTCCCTTTGACCCTTCCCTCCCTCTCCTCCTCCCTGTCCTGTCCTTCAGCCTGGACATAAGGATGCCTAACATAATAGTCCCTGCAGACAATAGAGGCTTCCAGAAGCCAGCAGCCCCAAACAGGAGCCTGAGACCCTAGTGGCCCACAAGCTGGCCTGGCATGGCCAAGCCCTCTCCACCAGTCCCCTGCCCCCAGCAGTCAGTGGGGCTGGAGGAGGACCTCCCTCAGCAAGGCAGCAGCAGAAGAGGCAAGAGCTCCCCAGCCTGGATTCAGATCCCACTCTGCCACGTCCCAGCTGGGTGACTCTGGACAAGCTACTTCCCCTTTGGAGCTCCCACGTCATCTGCCGTTGTGAGGATTAAATGAGAAAGTGTGTGAGGTGCCCAACAAGAGCCTGGCACACAGTAGAGGCTCAGTGAACAAATGTTGTTTTCCTTCACTGGCCTACAGGGGTGGATGGGGGGAGGCAGGTGGGACGGCCACCACCTGGCCTGAGCATCTGGAATGCTGTGACCAGTCTGTGCTGTGGACACCCAGGTGGCCTGAGAGAGCAGGGGGCTGCCTCTGTGCCTTGGGAGGGGGGTTCCAGAGGACTTTAAAATCTGACTCCATTTAAGGGTTCAATTAGCACCCCCTGCCCCTACCTGATCCTGCTCAACAGCTGCCTCAGTCCCTTCCTCTGCCTCATGGCCAGCGCCGACCTCCGGGCCCTGCTGCGCACGGTGCTCTCCTCCTTCGCCGCGGTCCTCTGTGAGCAGCAACCAGGCAGCTTCGGGGCCGGCAGAGCCGCAAACCCAAGTGGACCCTGAGGCTCCGACTCCGCCAGGGCCGACAGTTGTGTCCCCGCCTCAGCTAAATCCCACGGCCCAGCGCCGGCCGGATCCCGAGGCCCCGCCACGGTCGGATGCTGAGGCCCATGGGGGGCTGCACAAAGACTGTCCAGGGGCTCAGGGACAGAGTGCCCAAGGGCACAGGCAGGAGGCCGTCCAAGCACAGAGAGCTCTGAGTTCCCGAAAGGGCAAAGGCTCCTGAAGGGCACACAGCATCTCTAGGGCAGAGGCAGCTTTTCCCTCTCAGGCTGCAGACACCGCAGAAAAATCTAGGAAGTGCTACAGGTCTGTCTTTCCACCCAGCCCGCTTCCCTTTTCACACCCATCACCCTCCGGGACCCGCCCCACCCAGCTTTCTCTCAAGCCCCAGTGTTCCAAAGCCAGGCCCTTTCCCGCTCTTCGCCCTCCCATTCCCACTAGCTCAGCATCGTGACCTCCAGCAACCGAGAGGGGCCCTTGCCAGCAGGTGTAAGTGACAGCGATGTTCTACGTGCCACCCTTCCCAGGGAGGCTCTCATTTCAAAAAGGAAGCAGGCTGTGCAGGCCGCCTGGAGCAGTGCAGTCACGTCTGAGTTCTGATGCCTAGCTCACTCTCAGCCTCAGTTTCTCCTCTGTAAAATGGGTGACAGTGTTCTCCTTGGAGGGTTGGCAATTCTGAGCCCGGGGATGGGAAGTGCACGGGGTGTAGTAGGGTGATGCTAGAAACACAATCATAGCATTTCTTACTGATGGAATTGTGGGCACTGAGAC
This sequence comes from Avahi laniger, assembly GCA_963575035.1. Classification (NCBI taxonomy): domain Eukaryota; kingdom Metazoa; phylum Chordata; class Mammalia; order Primates; family Indriidae; genus Avahi; species Avahi laniger. The sequence goes on from CAUYSK010110346.1 coordinate 11,521, forward strand.
AGGTGGGAGAGAGATTTCTGGAACTTTCTGGGAACTTGTTGAATTTACTCACCCAACCAATATTTATTGAGCACTTGTTAGGTTTCTGGCCAGCCTTCCAGTTTGGAGACACATGAATGGGGTTAAGCCTGTGCTCTCTGGGGCCCCTCAGGGGTTGTTTGGATCCTGGCTCCACAAGTCACATGTGACCGACAACAAAGCTCTTGGCCTCTTTGGGACTCAGTTTCCTCACCTGTAAGATGAGGATCACAATAATGGTGCCCACCTCCTAGGAGCGTCGGTCCCTGCGAAGTGCTTGGATCCCCATCTGGCATGAGTAAGTGCTCAATAACTGTTGGCCCTCAATTCCAGTACACCAGTGGGCACCCTGAGGCCCTCTCAGGCTTGGGACCAATACTGAGACACAGGCCAGAGCTCACGTGGCAGGTCATCTGCCCACCAGGTATTGTCCCTCCATCACACTGCCCCCTTCTCCACAAGATCAGCTTTCACCCTCTCCATCCTGCCCAAGTGCACACTCTGAGCACAGGGCCTGGACTTCTGTGCCCCTGGCCCTTTTTCTGGGCAGAGCTGCCCAAGGCTTTTCAGCATGGCAGGCAGATCAGGGACTAAAACTTCAGGACCAGCCACCTGCCTTCAACTCTGGTTCACACTCCAGTGGAACAGCCCCACTTCCAAGGGGATTTCCACCTATAATGGGTAATTTCTATCCAGAAAAAAGAACAATGCCTGAAGGGTTTTGCAGGATAAAGAGGAGTTCTGGTGGCCCACAGAGGAAGGTTTTGTGTTAGAGAAAATGGGTATGAAAGAGGGCTCACCCCGAAGACATTTCACAATCCCCACCTCACCCCTAACACATCCCGTGGGGCTGGGCTCCTATTGTCCTCTGGAAGACTGCTTCCCTCTCCAGGTGACAGGCACCGCTCCCTCTCCTTCACGATCGCGAGTTGTGATTATGAACATCTTTCAATCCTGCATGCAGGGCTGCTGTTCATGCATTCATTCAGCACACGTTACTTGGTCCCATCCCGCGTGCTGCGTCTTGTTCTAGGTGCTGGGAATACAGTGGGAAGCAGGACAGGGTCCTGCGCTCAGTCTGCCGACATCCTAGTGGGGCGGGGCAGATGCGAAGCAGACACGGAAATCAGCACATAATGTAACATCGCACACAATGTCCCATCAAGTGGTGATTAAGAATAATGCAGTGGGAACAAGGAAGGGCCAGAGAGTGGCTGGATGAGAGGGGTGGTCAGGGAAGGCTGGAAGAGGTAAGTTTTCAGTAGAGACTTGGAGGAATGAGGGATGGAGCTTTTCTAAGATCTGGGGGAGGAGCTTCCAGATGGAGAAAAGAGCAAGTGCCCAGGCCCTGGGGTGGGAATGAAGGTGGACAGGGGGTCCATGTCACTGGGGCACATGCAGGGAGAGGGCAGGGGTAGGTGATAAAGGGGTGGGGGGCAGCGGTCAGACAGGCAGGGAGGCAAGGGTGAGTGGTGGAGGGATGGGGGACTGTGGGTTTCATTTCAAGTGGGGCCATGGGGAGTCAGAGGGAGGGCTGAGAGTAGGAGAGTGGCAGCGTCTGGCTGGGCCTTAGACGGCCCCTCTGGCTGTTGCCTAGAGGTCAGCAGAGCGCAGGCTGTGTTGGTGCCTTCCTGTTTCCTCTTCCTCACCCAGCCCTCACGTTTGTGTAGAGCGGTGGGAAAAGCAAGGACTTTGGAGCCAAATCCATGGCATCGAACCTGGCTGGGTGACCTCAGGCAGCCACCTCACCTCTCTGAGCCTGTTCCTCAACTGTCCCAGTGGTGAAGGAAATGAGATGGGGTGCAAGCCCCAGGCCACCCTTGGACACACAGTGTGGGCTTCCTGCCACCAGAGACAGGCTCCTTTGACTTTTCCCTGGCCCCTCTTTCTGGGAGAGGGACGCTGCCATCACCCCTTGGTCAGTGGGGGCAGTAGCCAGGGCCCAAGGGAGGAATGAGGGAGGTAGCCAGTGTTCCAGAATCGCTGTCCGGAGCGAGAGGGGCAGACTCCACCTGTGGGACTTCCAGGGACACCTCCGTCCCCCAGGGTGGGGCCAGATGGGGTGGATCTGAGGCCAGTCTGGGCTCCTTGCCACAGGAGATGGCTGGAGGAAGGGAGAAGCTGTGGACTGACCACCTCCAGGCCTCCGGGAGAGGTGGAGGAAAGGAAGCACCCCGCCATGGATCTGTGGGCAGTGGCCCATTGCGATTTGTACTAAGAAGGGCCGGCAGCACTCCGGAGGTTCGTCGGGGAGAATGGGACCGGACGCCTGGGCCTTCCACTCACTGCTTAAAACACCGCTATTTTATTTACATTGTTAACCAAGAGCATGAACTTACTTTTTTTTTTTGAGACAGTGTCTTGCTCTGTTGCCCAGGCTAGAGTGAGTGCCGTGGCATCAGCCTAGCTCACAGCAACCTCAAACTCCTGGGCTCAAGCCATCCTACTGCCTCAGCCTCCCGAGTAGCTGGCACTACAGGCATGCATGCCCAGCTAATTTTTTCTATATATATATTTTTAGTTGTCCAGATAATTTCTTTCTATTTTTAGTAGAGACTGGGGTCTCGCTCTTGCTCAGGCTGGTCTTGAATTCCTGACCTTGAGCGATCCTCCCGCCTCGGCCTCCCAGAGTGCTAGGATTACAGGCGTGAGCCACCGCGCCTGGTCAAGAGCATGAACTTTTATAACTTAAAAAGTGGCGCGTAAATATATCAGCTGTCGGTGTAGACGTCACACTCTGGAGTAGGGGGCGGCGAGGGGGCCCTCGAAGGTGCGCGTTCGGGTCGCGGGGGGGCGGGGGGGCGGGAGGGCGGAGCTTCGCCCACAGCCGGCGATTCCCGCAGATGCCGCAACGACGAGCAGTAAGCCAAAGGGGCCTGTGTCTGCGGCCGGGCTGCACCTGCACCTGCGGCCAGTCCCCGCGCCGGCGGCCCGCGGAGCTGCGGCAGACCCCGCCCCTCCGCGCGTGACCCGGCCCCACCCCCGCGAGCCCCCGCCCCGCCCCCGCCCCCGCTCCCGGCTCCTCTGTCACTTCCTGATTCCGGCTTCCTGCTTCCCAGAGGCCGGGATCCGGAGCCGCCCGAGGCCGGTGCCGCAGCCCCCGGCGCCCCCGGTGAGCGCGGCGGGGCCGGGGCGAGGGGCTGGGCGGGGCAGCGGGGGGTTGAAGGGCGATCGCGGGTCCGAGGTGCCCTCCCCTCCACTGCACCCCACTTAGTCCCAACTCCCCTTGGCCGCCCGCCGCTCCTCTCCTGGGCCTGGGCCCCTGGAAGCTGAACTCTTGGTTCACTGTGGATCCTGCCCCGAGGCAGCTCTGGGATGCTCGGAGACTGGCAGCTGCGTCCCGACCCCCGCCCGGCCATGCCAGCGCCCCTCGGCCAGGCGGGTGCTCTCTGCAGCTCCCTGCACGTTCTCTGGGACTCAGAACTGGGGCCTACCTCGGCCCCACCATGGGGAGACCTTTCCTGCCTCATTTCTCCTTCCTCTTCATTACCCAGTCTCCAAATCCCCGAGCAGGAAAGAGGCTGCTCGGAGCTGGCAGGGACCTGCATAAGAGCTAAGCTTTCTCCAGCTTCCACGCCTGCCACCTCCCGCCCCCCCACACACATACCAGAGCCAGGGAGGGGCCTGGATAGAGTCCTGTAAAGCTCAATCGGCACTCACTGTGGCCAGGTTCAGGGTGCAGTGAATTTACCCCTGCAGGTCACCACCTGGGGGAGACAGCCGGGTTCTGCACCTGTGACCTTACTCTGTAACTGGGAAACTGAGACCCAGGCAGGTTACAGTGACCATGCTCCCAGTTGCATCCTCCCCACTTCCCTTCAGGCACCCTTGGGGCAGTTGCTGGGATGGGCTGACCCGATCCAGGCCTCTCTGTCCTGCAGAGATGTCCTTCCGCAAAGTGGTACGCCAGAGCAAATTCCGGCATGTGTTCGGACAGCCGGTCAAGAATGATCAGTGCTATGAAGACATTCGAGTGTCTCGTGTTACCTGGGACAGCACCTTCTGTGCAGTCAACCCCAAGTTCCTGGCAGTGATTGTGGAGGCCAGTGGCGGGGGTGCCTTCCTGGTGCTCCCCCTAAGCAAGGTGGGCCGTGTTAGGGCTGGGGGAGGGACTGGGGACACCTCGGCCACACTTGCTGTGCCTGTCTGCACACCTGACATCTATAATGTTGCCCATTTCTCACTGCTGGGCAGGTATCATAGTCCAGATTCACTGTCCAAGTGACATGAGCACAGGGGGCAAAAGTGGTTTATTGCCATGGAGTCAGGGTTAGAGGCAACAAATGTTTCCTGCTCACCTGGTGGTTGGGGCACAGTCACATCTGGGCCACCTGTGAGCCAGGACAAGTGCACCATTCCCACTCCATGGAGGGGAAGACTAAGGCTCTAGGAGGGATGGAGGTGAGGTCTTGGGCCCTACCTGACTGTCCCTTCGTGCCCTTAGACAGGCCGCATTGACAAGGCCTACCCAACGGTGTGTGGGCACACAGGACCTGTCCTGGACATTGACTGGTGTCCTCACAATGACGAAGTCATCGCCAGCGGCTCAGAGGACTGCACAGTCATGGTGAGACCAGGGTCGTGGGTGTGGCTCAAGGTTGCATGCAGCAGGTGCGGGCAGACAACTCAGCCCAGCATCCCTGTCTCCACCACAGATATGGCAGATCCCAGAGAACGGGCTGGCCTCCCCACTGACAGAGCCAGTGGTGGTGCTGGAAGGACACACCAAGCGAGTGGGCATTGTCACCTGGCACCCGACGGCCCGCAATGTGCTGCTGAGTGCAGGTCTGCACCGCCCCTGCCCCATTCCCCACATCCCTCTCCGCGCACGTCTATGAAATGTCCCAACAGCCTCTCCCAGGCCCATCTCACAGATGGGAAAGCTGAGGCCCTCAGAGGTGGAGAGAGCCAGGCTGGTCCCGGGGGTTGGGTAAAGTGGGCCTGGTGAGCCAGTGGTCCCCTACCACCCACCGGGGCCTGAGCTGACGGCCCCCCACCTGCCAGGCTGTGACAATGTGGTACTCATCTGGAATGTGGGCACAGCGGAGGAACTGTACCGCCTGGATACCCTGCACCCTGACCTCATCTACAACGTCAGCTGGAACCGCAATGGCAGCCTCTTCTGCTCGGCGTGCAAGGACAAGAGTGTGCGCATCATTGACCCCCGCAGGGGCACCCTGGTGGCAGTACGTGGTCCCACAGGGCAAGGCTGGCTGTGGATAGGCACAGGGGCTTGACTGGGGTGCTGCACTGATCAGCCTGTCCTCCCACAGGAGCGAGAGAAGGCTCACGAGGGGGCCCGGCCCATGCGGGCCATCTTCCTGGCAGATGGCAAGGTGTTCACCACAGGCTTCAGCCGTATGAGTGAGCGGCAGCTGGCACTCTGGGACCCAGTGAGTGGCCGTAGCAATACTGAGGGGCAGGCTTGAGACTCGGGCCCCGCCTGGGCCAGGTGGGCAGGGGTCACCCTGGAGAGGCCTGTGGTTCCCAAGTTCTCTGCCTGGCACTTGAGGCTCTCAGGACCTGGGACCTTGCCCAGCCCCTTCTTTCCTGCCCCCTGCTCGCCCCCTCCCACTGCCTCCGCATCTCTGCCCATGTTGTTCCTGCCCCCTGGAAGACACGTCTCCCTTTGCTTGCCTGGACCAGCTGTCCATCGACGTCTGTGCGGGGCTCCCTCCTCCAGCCTCCCCAGCCCTTCCCCAACATACTCTGTCCCAATGTGTCTGCAGGGTGACCTCCAGGGCCCCTTTGAGGCAGGGGCTGGTGCTGCCTGGCACCCCGGACTCCCCATGGTGGGAATTCCTCAGCACTTGCTCAGCAGCCTGGGAGTACTCTCAAGGCCTGGAGGAGGCTGGGGAAATGGAATCCTGGGAGTAGGGCCTGGCGGGGGACACCGTGTGGCACGTGACTGGCTAAGCTGGTGGGGGGTTTGAGATGGGGGAGGAGGTTCTGCTTGGCCTGACTGCCCCCAATGTACCAGGAAAACCTTGAGGAGCCCATGGCCTTGCAGGAGCTGGACTCAAGCAACGGGGCCCTGCTGCCCTTCTACGACCCCGACACAAGCGTGGTCTACGTCTGCGGCAAGGTGGGGCAGGGCAGGGCTGGCGGGGGCACGGGAGAGGGATGCTCGAGTGCTGAGCCCCCTCCCCCCACAGGGCGACTCCAGCATCCGGTACTTTGAGATCACGGACGAGCCCCCCTACGTCCACTTCCTGAACACGTTCACCAGCAAGGAGCCGCAGCGGGGCATGGGCAGCATGCCCAAGAGGGGCCTGGAGGTCAGCAAGTGCGAGATCGCCCGGTAAGAGGGCAACAGAGGCAGCCATCTGTGGGCGGGGCTCAGTTCGGGCACTTGGCTGGGGTGGGTCTGCCTGGAGGACAGGAGCCAGGCCACAGACACCCAAGGTGAGAGGTCAGAGGCTGCTTAGGAGCAGAATGCGCCATGGGAGGGCCAGTGGCCAGCCTGTAGGAAAGAGCCCTTTTGGCAGTGAGCAGGGCAGCCTAGGGGAGGGGTCCAAGGGTCTCAGAGGTCAGCCTGTGGGGGGGTCTGGGGTGGGGACCGGAAGTGGAGGGCAGGGGAAGCCTGGAGAACTGATGGGAATCCCACCCGTGGCTCCTCCCCTTTGCACAGGTTCTACAAACTGCATGAGCGCAAGTGTGAGCCCATTGTCATGACTGTGCCAAGGAAGGTGAGGCCACCCGGTCCCCTCCTACCTGCTCCCTTCTTTAGCAGACCGGTCACACAAAGGTGACAGGGGTGCAACCTGTGAATGGGGCCATGCCAGGTGGGGCAAGTTGGATGAGACAGGGTGAGCTAAGGCCTTGCCCTGGGTGAGCCATAGGACACAGGGGCCCCTCAATTAAGGGGGGGGTGGCAGTCCCAGAGGTCTTCCCGAAGGCGGCGGGACTGAACAGGGCCAGGTGGTGCCATCCAGTAGCGGGGGTAGGCCAGGCGAAGGGCGCGGCAGGGGCCATGGAGAGTGGTACAGGGAGTCTGGCTGCATAAGAGTCCCACGACGAGGGAGCTTGGCCTCAGATACCCAGCCAAGAGCCACAGCCAAGATTCCACTCCCCTCCAGCCAGCGGCTGCTGAGTGCTCTGTTCAGATGCCGGGCACATCTCAGGGAGCAGAGCTGGGGATGAGGCCGACAGGGCCTGTCCTGGGAGCTCACCATGCACGGCCCACAAACATGGCCCCCAGAAGCCCACAAAGCCACACAGCTGGCCCCTGTGGCTTACAGGGAGGGTGGTGACAGGGGCCCTGCTCAGGAAGGCTGGGGCAGGCTTCAGAGGGAACTGCCCAGAAGGGAAGTGAAAGGATAGATCTGAGCATTAGAAAGGTCATCTGGAGCCAGGCCGTAGGAGGATGGGTTGACAGTGCAAGCCCGGAGGCCAGGAGAGTGATGAGGATGTGGCCACCCCAGGTTCAAACGAGAGGACCCTAATGGGGGCCCCAGCTGCTTCTGACTTCCCTTGCCCCTTGCCAGTCGGACCTCTTCCAGGATGACCTGTACCCTGACACAGCCGGGCCCGAGGCAGCCTTGGAGGCAGAGGAGTGGGTGAGCGGGCAGGACGCCGCCCCCATCCTCATCTCGCTCCGGGAGGCCTATGTGCCCAGCAAGCAGCGCGACCTGAAGGTCAGCCGGCGCAATGTGCTATCCGACAGCCGGCCCTCCGGGGGCCCCACGTCGCCTGCCACCACTGCCGACACTGCCCCCAGCAGCAGCCTTGCTGGAGCCGGGGTATGTCCCCCCCAGCCAGGGGTGGTGTCGGGCAGCCCCAGGTGTTGTCCCCGTCCACTGTGTCTGGACCACTCGCTGCCCGTCTCTAGGCCTCGGGCTTCTGCCTGCCCCTGACCGCCCCAATGTCCCTGCAGGAGGCTGGGAAGCTGGAGGAGGTGGTGCAGGAGCTGCGCGCACTGAGGGTGCTGGTCAAGGCGCAGGGGGAGCGCATCGGCCGCCTGGAGGAGCAGCTCGGCCGCCTGGAGAACGGCGACGCATAGGCCACTGTCCGTGGAGACCACCTCCACCGCTTCCTCTTCCCTCTCACTCAGCTTCTGCAGCAGGTCACGCTGGGCGGGTTGCCTGAGGCCTCTGAGGCAGCTCAGGGTCCAGGTCACACTTGACCTCCCCAGGCCCAGGCTGGAGCCACACCTGGCTCTCATTACTGTGGAGGATTTTTGTACCAAGGCAAGCTCGCCTGTCTTCTGGGGGACCATCTCCCCCACCCCTGCCCACCCTCTGCTCCCTCCCCAGAGGAGGTGGGGTGGGATGGGCGCTATATTTTCATTCCAAATAAAATTCTCTTTCTAAAAGCCAGGCTTGGCCTGCTGCTACAGGGGGCTGGGGAAAGTCTGGACACCTGGGGACAGATGGCTTTGCAGGACTCAGGCTTGAGAAAGGTCCAGGGACCATGAGCAGCTCCAAAGACACTGCTGCTCTGAATTCTGTCAGGCAGGGAAACTGAGGCAGACCCTTGGACACATCCAAGGTTATGTCGTGCTTTGAGCCGGGTGTCCGGTTTCTCTCCTTGAAGGCCTGGTCACAGGACTCGCAGACCCAGCCTTATCCAGAGAGACCTATGAGGACCTGGCGTGGATCAGGGTGGTCCTAAGAGGCCAAGGCCCTGTCTGGGGTCCTGCGGCACAGAGGAGTGGGTGGGGTGCTGTGGGCAGGAAGCGGAAGCACCAGGTCACCCCTAGCTGCAGTTGAGAGCTGAGAGCTCACTTCTCGCTCAACACAGCCAGAGCTAGAGGTGGGCGCCGGTGCGAAGGGGCCCAGTGGACCGATGGTAAGCACTGGAGGCCCTGGGTTCTTGGGGTGGGGGCCGCAGGTTAGGGCTGGAATGTCTGGGCCCTGGGAGCTGAGGAAGGATCCCCTTGCTGGGGCCCTGGAGCAGAGATGCAGCCTAGGATGAACGTGGGGCAGACACCAGACCTTCCTCCTCACCTCGGAACTGGGTTCCCTGGGACTCGGGGTATGGCCTCCAGCGCCCTGCCCCAGGCCTGGCACCGCCTTCAAGGCCCCTGGGATAGCCCTCAGTGGCTCCCCTTATGAAAGGGAACTCGCACCCCTGGAGCCGGGCAGAGAGCATGGTGGGGGGAGGCTGGGTTGTACCTTAGCACCCCTCCCCCCACGACACCCCCCCACCTAGCTTGTTCCAACCGCAGACTTCCTCTGGCAGCTGCACCCGCCTCCCCCAGCCCCCAGCCCTGCATGCCTGGGGCCCTCAGGGACAGGGAGTAGAACGGAAACCCTGCAGCTGCGGCAGCCCCGAGGCTGGGAGGGAGAAGAGGGGCCTCAGGGACCCCGATCCTGGGACCTGGCCAAGGAGGTGAGCAGTGGTCTCTGCGTTAGTTCAGGCCCCACCCTCCTGGCCTTCAGGAGAGCCAGGTGGCGGGCTCCTGCTTTCCGTCCCTGTCCCTGCCCCACGCAGGCAAAGTCTGAGCACATTCAACCAGTATTTTTTTTTTTTTTGAGACAGAGTCTGGCTTTTGTTGCCCGGGCTAAAGTGAGTGCCTAGCCATGGCAACAACCTAGCTCACAGCAACCTCAAACTCCTGGGCTCAAGTGATCTTCCTGCCTCAGCCTCCCGAGTAGCTGGGACTACAGGCACAAGCCACCATGCTCAGCTAATTTTTTATTTCTATTTTTAGTTGACTTGCTAATTTTTTCTATTTTTAGTAGAGACAGGGTCTCGCTCTTGCTCAAGCTGGCCTCGAACTCCTGAGCTCAGGCTTACTCCTGAGCTCAGGCTATCCTCCCGCCTTGGCCTCCCAGAGTGCTAGGATTACAGGCGTGAGCCACCACGCCTGGCCCATTCAACCAGTATTCACTGAGCACCTTCCATGTGCCAGGCAGGTATCGTTTTTGGTGCTTGA
>CAUYSK010110348.1:0-47977 GCA_963575035.1 Avahi laniger
ACGCCTGTAATCCTAGCTCTCTGGGAGGCCGAGGCGGGCGGATTGTTTGAGCTCAGGAGTTTGAAACCAGCCTGAGCAAGAGCGAGACCCCATCTCTACTAAAAATAGAAAGAAATTAATTGGACAACTAAAAATATATAGAAAAAAAAAAAAAACAAACTAGCTGGGCATGGTGGCGCATGCCTGTAGTCCTAGCTACTCGGGAGGCTGAGGCAGGAGGATCGTTTGAGCCCAGGATTTTGAGATTTATGTGAGCTAAGATGATGCCACGGCACTCTAGCTCAGGCAACACAGTGAGACTCTGTCTCAAAAAAAAAAGAAAAAAGAAAATAACATGCAATAATATATTCCTATTTATTACAAAAGAGTGATGCATTTAAATCATCAATTATAAATTATCTTTGGATATTGATGCTATGTAATTTGTAGATTGAAATACTCATTTAGTACAGAACTTAGGATATTTTACCGCATCTGCACTGAGTTGAGGAAATATTATACTTGGAGAATTGGGCACGAGAAAGCTGACTTCCATGTCATGTACCACTGTTACACTGGTGCATCTCCCTGTAGCTCATGTGTATGGTATTATATCTCCCTCTGGGATGGCTGACAGAAAAGAAAAAATGCTGTCCTTAGTTCGTGGATAGGTCAAGCTGATATGTGAACTCAAGCCATACATGGACTGCTACTGCGACTGCTGGCTTAGTGCTGAAAGATAGTGCAGGAAAATTCTCTAATGAATAGAGATTATGAGTTGTACCCAGTCATCCACTTTGTACAAAAAGAAAAGTGGCCTGAGGTTAGAATTTAAAGCATTGCATGGGAAGTGAAAAATGGCTTGCTTGGTTGTTCATGGGCCTAGAGGAGAAATATTAAAAGATTAGAGATAAGAAATTCTGGCTATTGATGGACTGATGAGATTGGGCACAGAATGTGGTGGTCTGTGTATCACATCTTAGGGCCTACTAGGTTGCATTCTCTATGAAAGAGGGACTCACCAATCACATGGAAAGAATGGTTTTGCTAGTAGCCCTCAGTCTGCCTCTCAAATGCTGGTACAATGGGTTTATGACCAGAATAGTCATACTGGCAGGAAATGGCTGAACATAATGGGTTTCCACTAACCAATCTTGATTTAACTACTTTTGCTATCCAATTTCCAACATGCCATCAACAGAGACCAAAATTGATATCATAATTCAGTCCCATCTCCGAGGAGACTCAGGAGCCAGTTTGTGGCAAATTAACAACATTGTACTACTCTATTCTTGAACGGGCAGCAGTTTGGCTGGACTTGAATCATTACATATTATAATACCATTATGGACTTATCTTTCCTGTCTATAGGGCCTAAGCCAAACGACTATTCCAGGGCTTATAGTGTTTTTGATTTATCAGTATGGGATCCTATATAGATAGGATTACATCAAACAGGGGACCAACTTTACAGAAAAGGACGAGAACTGTAGGCATATGACCATTGGCAACAGTCATCCCTCCACACGTATTACATCATCAGGGAGTTGCTAGGGAGAAAGAGTGACGGAACATCACTAGGGTTCTTGCTTGCAAATGATACTCTGAAAGGATGTAGTGACATCTTTCAGGACACAGTACACACATGAAGGTAATAATTATGCACCATAAGTTTATATCATATCCCATAGATATTGAATATATGGGTTCAGGGACCAAGGGGTAGAAGTTGGAGTACTCCTTCTTAGCTTTACTTGCAATGACCCATGTGGAGCACAAATGTGCTTTCAGTCACCACAATTCTAGGCTCTAATATTTTACATTTCTACAGAATCTCAGAGAGAGAATATTTCTACCAGAGAACACAGGAAGAATCTCCTTAAAGTTTAAGCTATAGTTGCTACCTGGTCACCAAGAAACCAGCACAAGAAATGGAACCATTAGTCTGGCAAATGACCCTAACCATCAGGAGGAGGTGGGGCTGCTGTTATAAAGTAAGGGTAGGAGGGAATGTTCATAGCATACAGGCGACCTACTGGGACCTCATTTGGTATTATCCTGGCCTACTTAGACAATAATCAAGAAGTACCGTTGTCACAGCTTGAAAAGGACATGGTACCAGCACTCAGACCTTCAGGGATGATTGTATGGATTACTCACCAGGCAAGAAACTAGGCCAGTGATGTGGTTGTCGAGAACTGAATGTTGCATGGGCAGAAGAGGAGAGATGATGAGTATGTGTTGTGCAAGAGTATGTGTTGTGGTGGATGCTGCGTTGTCTGATTCCAGCACTCATTGCCACAACCTCTGGGAGTGTTGGCAGTTGATGAATCACAGCTAAGTTCTGCCCAGACACTTGCCTTCAGACAATGAGCAGAATAACAAAAGTCCATCCTCTTGTTCATTTTAGAACATCTCTGAGGTGCCAGCTTCAGAACTACCACTGAGGCTCTGTTAACGTCTCTTTTGTATCTGTCATACTGTTCAACCTCTCTCTCCGCTCACTTCTCCTGCCTTCACTGCTTTATGGGTTTTTTGACACCCTCCCCCATCTTGGAGTATTCTCCAATAAAAAAACTTGCATACAAATTTTTAGCTTGAAGTCTGTTTTCTGAAAATCAGACCTACTGCATTAGATTTGAACTGTAAATTAGTTTTGACTTGTTAGCTCAAAATGACTTAACTTATTACTCTATTCCTAGTCTTATTTTATGTAGAGAACTTCATAGGATATAGGGAGAAGATATTATCATCTTATTTTGCAATTTGTTAAACATTGACCTTTGAATGCAAATGTGTACATATATTTATGTCTGTCTTATCAAATTACCTTCATATGTTCAGTAATCCAGCTCAGAAAAATTGAAGGGAAAGTATAGTAAGTGTTTGTGTGAACTCCAGAGGATTATATATTTTTCCTCAGAAGATGACTAGAGGACACTGAAGATAATTGCAAAGCACCAAATGACCATAAATCAGATATAAAAAACATGGTATAAAATTACTTTATAATATTTACAGTGGATTTCCCAGAAGCTAAAGAAAAGCTGTTTTATATGCCATAGTATCAACTACAGTTATTCAATTTCCCATCTTTTGGACACTTGACATTTTACTTATAAAAACCCAAATTCTGATTATATTCCATTCTGTTATCACTTGATCCATTCATCCAATACTCATTACATGGTGAATATCCTTTGTGATTTAAGGCATAAAGCATCGTATTAATCTCCAAGACGTAAGTCTTCCTTTGTAATATACTAAAACTTGTAACTCAAAGTGTAGTCTGTGCATTGGCATTAGCAGCACTACCCTAGGAGCTTGCAGAAATGCAGAATCCTTACTGTAGACCCTCGAAAATATTAATAGAATCTTCATTTTAGCAAGACTTCCTTGGAAGTCTTTGCACACATTTAAGTTTGAGAAGCACTGCACTAGAGAAGAATTAATTCTGGAGTTTTATCTGAACAAAGTTTTCTAATTTCCATATTCTGCTGTGAGACTCCAGGCTGATCACAAGCTAGAACACCTAGATATGCTACTTATTTCTTGAAGACTTAGCAGAAACATTTCTTCAACTGGAAGGTGTTCACTTTTCCCTAAACAAAAATAAGGCCTCTTCTCTCTCTCTCTGCACTGAATACTTGTAAAGACCCCATGTTTTCCTTATCACAAAACACACCACAAAGAAATAGTTTCTATCTTTCTTGTGTAATGGATATCTTTTAGATGGTGATCCCAGCAGACTTTTCTGGTAATTTCTCCTTATTCTCATCTGTATGTTTATAGCAGTAGCTGCAGTGATCCTAATGTTTGCCCCTTTCTCTGACCATAGGAGATTGTAAGCTGAGTCATAAGGTCTCTTCTTTGGCAATTTTAAAACTTGGAAAGTATGTGGATGCCTGGACTAGGGAGATGTTCGTGGTGGCCATTTTCTTCTATAAGATCTGGGAAACAGAAATCAGTTTGCAATAGGAAATTGAGAATACAATGGATACTAAGAGGAGAAGAAATGTGAGAAATAGAGAATTTTGAGTTTCCTAATGCTAATCCAGGCCTGGTTCCATTTTAAGGTTGCTACATCCTTGTCCTAGAGTCTATGGAGAATCCCACTTTACCAATAAATTTTTCATTTTTTCTTGAGTAGAAATTGGGTTTTTGCAACCAAAATAGTATTAATATACCCTAAAACACTGTAAGCTTTGTGTAGGTAGAATTCTTTTGTGTCTTATTCAGTGCTCTAATTATAACAGCTAGAATACTTCCCAGTGCAATTAGGTACTCAAAAAGTATCTACTAATTATCTGTTTAATAAATTTATGATATCCCCTATCTGCAATGTTAAACATGAATTGTTTTATGTGGTAATAAAAATGTGATTTAATTTAGTTCTCCAAATTAATTTTTATTCTTTGAAATGACCCTCCTTAACATGTCTCGTTGTATATCTCTAACATTTCGACTGTCATGCACATTTGTTGGTTGTATCCATCCAACACTCTTCCTCTGCTTTGACTAGTGGGACTCTATTTTCTGTGGAAAATCCATTCTATATGATTTGGGTTAGTATGTCTCTTCCCTCCATGTCAGCCAGTATTGGACATATTACCCAAGGCTTGGATAATTAGAATATCAGTTCCATACTAGACACAGGAATATGTTCAAGAGAAAGGCATCACTGTCATTTTAACAGATACCAGAGAAATATCTTTTAAATTTCACCTCTCATTCCTGATGAAAATACTTGACATGCAAAGAATAGAAAGAAATAATACCTGATTTAATGATTCTATCTAAAACCTTCAGCAGGCAAAATAAATTATATTGTGAAACATTAGAAATATTCTCAATAAATTCAGGGCCATTTAAGAAAGTACTAAAAAATGATAGGATATAAGATTCAATATATGAAAACCAAATATTCTCATATAAAACATCAATAACTAATTATAAAATGCAAAAAACCCCAAATCCCTTTAAAATGGCAACAAAACTTACAAGGTATCTATGCATAAACTGAACCACAAATGGACAAATATATATTGAGAAAATTATATATGATATATGGAAAAATTAGAAATAGCCCATATTCATAAAAAATAAATATAAAAATATCAGTTTTCAAATCAAGCTATAGATTTATTGTAATTTCAATCAAAATTATTCTGGAGTTTTTTTCATGGAACTTGGCAACCTGGTTCTCTAATTAATATGTTAATTTTGCAGGATCAACTTAGGAAATGAAAAAAGATGAAGACTTAGTCTATCAAATACCAAAATATCTTATAAATCTAAAAAATTTTAGAAGTCAGGTTTGAATCTAGATCTAAAGCTAGATCTCTGTCACATCTTCCAAAACAATAATGTCTATATTTACTTAACACATGAAAGGAAATAATATTGTCAGAACACAACAGAAAATATTTATATTTTAAGGGAAGGAAGCCCAAAAATCAAGCAAGGCTTCTGAAATAAAAGGGGAGAGCAGGTTGGAATAGAAAAAGCAGGAGACGAGGATGATTATTTCCTGATTGTAAAATGTCAAGTCCATTCAATATTACATATACATATACTTCCCTACACACACACATAGTCTGCTGGGGAATTAATTTGGAGGTAAGGAATAAAAAATTTTCACATTTTACTTTATAGAAGTGCTTGTTTTAAAATTTAGAAAATGTATATTCTAAAGTTTTAAAGTTAAAATGTGTATTCTATATTTTAAATTCCAGTATTTAAAGAAATATTTATATAGTTTGTTTAGATACAGCTGGATACTGGTAACATGAAAGGAGGTTTGTTTTCCATTTCAGTCACCATGGGTCAGAAGAACCCACATGTCTACATAAGGTAGGATGTGAGAAAGATCAATAATTCAGTGTAAGCAGGAAATGAGTGAATCAGTTTTCTAAAAATTTTAACATGTCTTATATATTCCTCGTTAGTATTGACACGGGTATGAAGGGGAGTGATGTTTCCTACCACTGAGGGATAACAGTTTGAGCCAATTTTAAGTGTCCTGGGACAAGATAACCCTAGATAGCTGAAAAACTTGTTATAATTTGAGACTAAATTTCATATTGGAAAGCTTTGTGTTTGTGTGTGTATGGTCATTTTATTCTTTATCTGACATTCCTACAGACTTCTTCAGGATGTTCCAGATGTCCAAAGATCCTTCCACTATATAAATGATTGGATTATGTAGTAGAGACTATCAGAAAATAAGGTAGTTTAGAGTAAATCATTAATCCTATGATGTCAACAGTAATTGCCAAAAAAGGAGACACTAGAGGTTTGTAGAAGCTTAACATATGAGGGAAACTTCAGGGGAGAGGGGTAGTATGAGCAAAGACATGGAGGCAAAATGATACAGCAGATATTGTGTTGTGTGCTTATTGTAAGGTGAAAAGAACAACTGGGCTGATTTCTTAATGTCCTTCCCGCCCCCTTTTTTTTGAGACAGAGTCTTGCTCTGTCCCCCTGGGTAGAGTGCAGTGGCATCATCATAGCTCACTGTAATCTCAAACTCCTGGGCTCAACTGATCTTCCTGCCTCAGCTCCCTGAGTAGCTGGAACTACAGGCTTGCGCCATCATGCTCAGCTGATTTTTTCTATTTCTGGTGAGACGAGGACTCACTTTTGCTCAGGCTGGTCTGGAACTCCTGACCTCAAGTGATCCCCCTGCCTAGGCCTCCCAGAGTTCTAGGATCACAGGCGTGAGCCATGGTGCCTGGCCTAATCCTCTCCTTTCACCATGGGATAAAAATTACCTTCTAGATAAGTCAGTGAGTTAGCATGGAGAGAACAAATACTTTTTATCCATTACTGTTATTCACATTCACATTTATAGACTTTACACTTGGTTTGTTTGCTTTCACAAAAGAGAACTTCCTCGTGCTTGAAAATCTTAAGTTACTAGAGCTCGGGCACTCGTATTTCCTCATAATGTTAATTGTTCCGTAAACTGTTATTTGTGGTCACTGCCTGATTTCTTTCTTTCTTGGCTGTTACAGAGAGGCTGAAAGTTCAACAATCATTTTGTAAGAACTGCTTAGCAATGCTTGAGTTGAATTCCCTACACAGGAGGCTTAGCTCAATTCCTGTATGCAGGGGCGAAATACGTTGCTTCTGTAATATGTCTGGTACCTGCCAGCTAAATGAACAGAGGACCGATAGAGAACTAGAGCTTCTGGGGGTAAGGTGAGAGGATTATGCATGAAAACAGTGTGCTGCCATTCATGCTGAGGGTGTATGAGATTTATCTTTACAATATTATAAAAGATAGCAATAGTAAAATATAGAACAAGTTGTCAACTTGCAAAATGAGTTTTTGTTACAAATTTTCCTTCCATGTTTTGTGTTTGAAAAACTTGCATGACTTGCTTTTCTTACAGCTGCTTTGGGCCCTGGAGTCTACATTTCATCCCCAATGTCATAATCTTTGCTCTTTAGAGTCATTTCATTTTCACAATTTAGTGACATGTCTATCAAAAGTAATGGACAAAATTGCTTAACAGTTAATTTATATTAATTTTGAGGAAGGCTTTTCAATTTTCAATTATGTTAATAAAAACTTTTAGTTTGAGGTTTGAGGGTAGAATATCCTATCAAATAAAAAAGATTTTACAATCTTTAGCCAAAAAAAAAATCTTTTATAAAAGAACATACAAGATTTTATAAAGCCTCAGTATCTAAAAATCTTTTAAATTGAAATTCTCTTAAGTGTGGCTCATAGTTTAATGGGCACTATATGGTAACATTGCTCCCAGATAATGGCCATTCCTAAATATCATGACATTAAAGCATGGAATAAAGAATGTTCTATGACAACTTTACAATGCATTGCATATACAAATTGAGGTAATGATAGCTAGGTGTTTTGTACTAATGGACTCATTACATTGATGCATTGTATGATAAGACATAGATGCCAGCTCTCCTTTTGCTCAGTGTTAGAAACTATGATTACAATTATTAACAAAGGAATATACTAGGATAGAAAGTTGGCAAGACCTTGTTTGTTTCCCATGTCAATATTTGCATGTAAATCAACTCAAATGTGTCATTGAAATTCAATATCAAAATAGATATGTTTTTATGATTGTAAATATGAGAGACTCAGAGTTCAAACTCTGGCTTGCCTCATAAAGTTTCAGGCCCTCAATTTTCTCACTGACCCAAATGAAGATTATAGTACCCATCCCTTAGTTCCTATATCTCTTCATTATTTTGATAAATAAGTATTTAAAAGACTTAGGAGTGACTTCAACAAGGTCCCAGAATAGAAAATATCAATCTTCATCTCTTGACCAAAAAAAAACCCAGATATAGACAGCTATCTACAAACCAAAATAGCCCTGAGGGGGATCAAGGGCCCATTCGAAAATCTGAAACATCACAGTAGAGGGAAAAAAGGAGAATATATGCACATAAAGAATTATTGGTGATATCAGCATACCTGAAATGACAGTAGATGTCTAAGAATAAAGAAGAAAGGCAGAGATTATTGGTATCAGCCACGTGGTGGGAACCACTGTACTCCCTGATGGCTTTCTCTGCAGAGAACACTGGTATCTTTTCTAACTGAGATAACCAACAGCCATTTCAACCAGGGAACTCCAGAGAGGAAGATTAGACTGCACACCCCTCCTCTACCCAAGAAGCAGCTGTTGTTGAGCTCCTTTGGAGTGAAGCCGCCATCTCTCTCCACCAACCCCTGAGCCATGGCCATACTGTGAGTGCCAGGACCTGGGCTCTGTGGCTGCAACGCACCCACCCACATATCAGACATTGGAGCACTGCCGTAGTGAGCTAGTTTGCACCAGCTCAGCTGTCATAGGGAACTAGGCCCTGGCCCAGCCCCAGAGCCATTGTAACTTTGTGTACAACTGTGATCCCATGCTTGGCTCCCTGGACACTTCACAAGCAGCTGTCTCTTGCGTACTGTTACCAGTGCAGCAGAAGAGGTGCCAGTACTCCAGGCACTGGTGCTATTAGGCCCCAGATTCCAGATCAATATCCTTTCTACATGTGCCCCAGCTTCAGCTCAGTGGCTATACCACAGGAGCCACTCACCAGATACCAGTGCCACTGTCATCATGAATGAGCTCACAAGGTGGACCTAGTGCCAAGAGGGATTCCCTCGGCCACAAATTTCCCATTGGAAGAAAAAGAGATTGGGAGGATCTTAGCTGCCATTGCCACTGGAGACCTCAACAATGCTCACCAGCACTGTGGACATTCATGGCATTAGCCACTGAGGATCCCTTCTTCAGTCTTCATCAACGCTTCAGCTGACAGAGCTTCACGGACACTAAACAGCTCACCCCTCCCTGATTTCAGAACCTCAGCATCCCACCCTTCAAGTGCCCTCACACTCCTCGTGGGGGAAGGACTTTCCATATTGAAACTGGAAGAGGTGACTGATTCACCAAATGCACAGACATCAACATAAGGCAACAAGAAACATGAAAAAAATAAGGAGACATATTACCACCAAAAAAATAATAATAATAATTTTTCAGTAACTGACCCCGCTCTCTAAAAGGACCTAAGGTATGGTATTTGCCCACGTTCCTTACCTAACTATGGTCTTTGTTTATCCTGTTATGACATATAAGAGGAACTGCATAAGCATTTGTTCAGATTGATAAGCCTCCAGAAATAAGAGAGCCCCCTTCTAAAACTATCTCTTGCCACTTCATATGTTCATATGTGTTAGTTCCTGCCTTTTTTTCATGCCACTATTCTTCCACTTATCATAATATTATAAATGATTGCTTTTATATAAGTTTTTCTCCATGTATTGGTTCATCGATTAATTAATTCACCAACTATTTATTGGATATCTACTATGTTAGGACTTTTCCTATGCACAGTGAATAATTGTAATTGAGTGAGTCACACTGGATCCCAGCTCTCTTAAAACTTTACTCCCTGCATTTTAGCAGGGAGTAAAGACATTTAAAAAATAAAAACTTATGTGAATAAATACTAAACTACAATTGAGATAAATTCTACAGCTAAGAAAGAGAGTGCAATGAATGTGTCTAATAAAAGGAAAAGAAATAGTCTGGAAATTTACAAGACACTCTGTAGCAGAACTGACAGAGCAGCTTTAAAATGTTGCTCTCCAATAGAAATATAATTCAAGCCACACACAAAATTTTAAATTTTTAGTAGCTAAATTAAGGAAATAAAAATAAACAGATGAAATTGATTTTAACAGTATATTTCATTGAATCAAATATATCAAAAATATCAAAATTTCAATATATAATCAATATAAAATTAATGACTAAATATTTTACATTTTTTGTGTATGTGTACTATAACTACTTTATTGAGGTATGATTGACACACAAAAAGCTGTACATGTTTAATACATCCAACTTGATTTGTTTGAAGATAACTATATATCCATGAAACCATCATTACAGTCAATGCCATAAACATATCCATCCATAACCTCCAGAAGTTTTCTCCCAACCCCTTTGGCTTTTGTTGCTGTTTGGTTATTATTCTGATTTGGTTTTTCCTTTTGTAGTAAAAGCACTTAACAGAAGATCTACTATTTTGCACTTTTTAATAATAAGTATTACAAATCCATTGTATATTTTAGTATTTCTAAGTAACACAGCTCAATTCTGACTGGCCATATTTCAAGAGCTCAATATCCTTACGGCTAGTGGTTTCCATATCTGCAAGCACAGCTTTAAAGGACTAACCAGGCAAACTAGAGAAGGGAAATTTTGCAGAGAGAAGATCCTAGTGAGCTCAAAATCTCTGGAGCAAAGTATCGAGGTGAAGTAGAGAAACTAAAATAGCCTATCTTGCATAAAGCAGAGGTTTCAGGTTAAAGTATCACAAAATAGAGCTAAAATCATATGGAGTTTTACAGGCCATGGCAATGTTGTGTTTTTTATTCAAAGTGCTAGAAGAGATAATTGAAAAATTTAAGCATGGTACACATGATCTTGGGTTTCGAAAGGATTGCCCTTGCTGCTGTTGAGAGAATGGATTGAAGGGGCAGGAATGGGTATTAAGGAAAACATTCAGGAATTATAGTTAGCATTTGCATGATCTAGGCAAGAGCAGATGACAACATGACCTGGGGATGTCAGTGAAGAGATGCAGATGGATTCAAAATGCTTGACAGATAAAATTAATTAGACTTTTTTTTTTCTATTTAAGAAGGGAATGACATAGATGAAAGATGAAGGAAGGATATTTGTTTTGTTTCGAGCTTGCCCAGGGAGGTAAATGTTATGCAAAGTTTTAGGGACAAAATTGGTTAACTCAGAATTGGACATATAAAGTTTCAAGAGCCAATTAAATTATTTAGTTGGATAACTAGAGTTATCTAGTGAGAAATGGGATATGTAGAACTTGGGCTCAAATAGTCTGGTCTTTGAATTTGAGAAAGGCCAACATTGACTCAGGGACAGCTCAGTTTTATATCATCAGGCTTTAGTTGTCTGACGTATAACTGACACTAAATAAGTATTTATCGAATACACTTTGTTATGACCTCCTCTCTTCCCATAATGAGGTGGTAGAAGATCCCAGTGAGTTAAAAAAAATCTCTGAAATTAAGTCCTTACCAGCAAGAAATTGACACTATGGTTGAAAAAGCAAAAGGGAATTAAATAGAGAATTTTTCATGACAAAATATGTAATATTAGCCAAGGAAATTGAATATCTTTGTATGTGTTAGATAGGGAAAAGGTTTGATGGGAATGTTTTGTCTCGTTCATTTTTGCTGAAATGAGAAGAGAAAAAATTAGAAAAATTAGAAAGGATTAAATTTTCTCTTCTGGGTATTTGTGCCATAAATATGGTGGAACCAGAATGAAAGTGGCCCATGTGGGGAGGTGGTCCATGATGCTTCTGCTAACAAATTGATTATCACAATGCCCTTAGAGACATTTAATAGCCTGTGTTAAATGAATAAGTAAACTAGAAGATGTGGCAGTAATTTATGTTTTTGTCATATTTTCACACTAGTTACTTTTTCTTTCCTACAGAGTCATTTCGAAATTGAGGACAGATATGTGATAGCCACTTTGCTAAGTGTCGAGGGCACAAGAAAGGAATAAGAAATTGTCCTGGTTCTCAAATAATTCCTTTCCAGTGTCATTTTCTTATTTCAGGCCATCGCCATCTTTCATTTGGACTTCCAAACTAAATTCCCTAGTCTCCCTCCCCATTCAATCAATCATCCACATGCTGTCAAGGACAGTTTTCTTAAGTATAAATCTAATCTAGTTAGTTTCTGCCTAAAATTGTTCAATGCTTTTGCATTGTGTATTGGATAAAATCCAGGTTCTTTAAGGTGACATAGAAGTTTCTTAACATTTTGCATTTTTCCCAGCCATCTTATCTGTTTTGAAGTCACACAAATATATTTACTGTTTCCCAAATATACCTTGTTCTTTCGTGGCTCTGGGTCAAGGAGAGTTCCTTGAACATATTTTCACTGTCATATACACAATTTTTAAAAATAAATTTGACTCACCTTCTCATTTATTTTTCTTTATTTTGGAGATAATGCTTAGGCTGAGACATCTTAGGTTCGTATTTCAGACTGTCATCAACGGTGTGGACATGTAGGATGTGATAATGAAGGTTAGATTTTAGTTTTACCTTGTTTATTTCTAGTAATTTGATTAAGAGAGTGTTTCAAGGCTGTAGTATCGTTGGACCAATGCTAGATTGCTGGTGGAGGAACAATTTAGGAATGTTTTGTAATAATCTAGATATAATGTGATTATATCCTATATTATAAGGAGAGCTTATAAAGAAAAGGTTAAAACAGTAAAGTTTATGGTAATTTATCTGGGACTCTAAACAGAGAGAGTATACAAACAAAATCATTCAAATGATTTTAAAAAAATAACTAACCATTTTAATTTTAAAAATATAGTAATACATGATTTGTCCAATGGTGATGGAGAAATCTGATAGCCTCTGTAAACAACTGATCAAGCTTTTAGAAATGACTGATCCATTCAGGATAGATCAGAGGTCCAAAATATAATAAATGAATCAAAAATTCCTCTGTCAAATTCTTCCTTGATATGAAAATCTAATAAATTTAATGGCATGAAGTTGTTTATGACAGAGCAGAAGATATACATTATCTCCATTCTTCACAAAATTGAAAATTAGGAAAGAAAACACATCTAAGGAATATTATTTCTACACAAATGTTATTTTACTGATTAATGGTCAGAGCACTATGAGAGAGCATAGAAAGCAATATTTATGTTGCATTATTCTGATGTGGTATTTTTTACTAAAAGCTGTGATAGCTATATAAAATGGAAGTAGAAAATGGGAATGCTTTCTTATAATTTTTAAGGATTGGACCTTCATAATAGTTCAATTAAGTAAAAAACTTAAAGAGGTTTAAATAAGATTTGACACAATAAGTAACAAGCAGTTTTCACTTTTCTAGGATAGTAACATATTATAGTTATCTGCAACTTAAATTCAGAGGGAATTCAATTGCTTTATGTTTCTAATCTTCTGGTCTCCTGTTCTCCTGGCTTTTCAGTATTTCTTAAATACATAATCCTATAGTCAAGTTAGGGATCAGTCTTTGGAATTTTATTTGTGAGGCTCTGGGATCCAGTAAGTTGGCTTTTTGGTCCTGTGTTTATCACATAGAAGCTTCAGATGAGGAGAGAGAGGTTGACAATGCAGGAGATAATTTGAGGGAATAAGGATTAAGATGTGAAGAAAGAAATGGTAGATATGAGGAACTATTCAATGAAGAAATACTTCACACATGTAATGTAAAGGAGACTATGACACATCTACCTTTGTTGGCTTAGAAGTATCTCTTGAGAGTTTTTTTTTTTTAATAACTTACATTTCCTTTAACAAAAGTCTTACAGAGTCTTGGCACTCCTCCATATAAATGATGAACAAACCAAGTGGAATGAAAATTTTTAGGATATGACTCGTATTCCATTTGTCTCTATTAATAAAGTGCCCATTATTTGAACAGATAGCAATGTCAAACCTGACCTTGTATTCACAAGTTTGTTATGGTGCCAGCCACTTTGTAAATTGTAAGTACAGGGCCATCAAATGAAAGCTATGTGCTCAGGCTGGAGTGTTGTGTAGTTATACTATTTATCATGAAGATCCATTTATTTCAAAAAAATTAAATAATAATCTGCAAATCTCATTTTTCTTTTCATGTAGCCTATCAAAAGAATAGAAAGAGTTGAATTAAGAGAGATTTCTCAATTATTAAGAATTTACATGAAATTATTAACTTAGTAAATTATACTCATAAAAATTCTATTTAACTTTCATTTATATTGTAATTCAGTGAAGAAAGTGTTTATATACACAATACTCTATTCTATTAAATGAGTCTTTTATTAGACACTAGGTAAAAAAAATCCTTAATTAATGCTTACTATGTGCTGCTCTGTGCAAAAATTTTATGATTTAAGTAGGAATAGATTTCCATTTCAGATACTCAGCTTTCACACAAGTGAATAGATGGCATATAGTAGACTTCACAGCTCATCAAAAATCGATAAGCTGGTCAGACATAAAATCTTTTTGTATTAATATTTTGTTTCTGAAAATGTTTTTTAAAATGGAAGCGAATTTCTATTTTCTAGTTTGAAGGGAACTCACTGTTTATGACATGGAACTTGAAATGGATAATAAGAATTCTACTACAGAAATCATATGATAATATTAATGTCTTGTTTAATGTTCTGAATGTTTGCAGTCAAAATTTTACATCATTTTTATCTGAACAGAGGGAAGTGAAACAGAAAAACTCAATTATATGTGGCAGAGAATGTAAAATGTAGCTATGTATAGGAGAGATTGCTAAATGAATTAACAATATCAATTCTTCCTACCTTCTACAGGAATAGAAATTTTAGTTAGGCACAGAGACACCAAGTTGAAATTACTTTCCTGGGCACTTTCCTAGGTAGATGGGGCCGTGGGATTCGTATCTGGCCAATGAAATGTGGAAGGAAATAATGTACGCTGTTTCAGAGTTATGTGCTTTAAGAGAAAAGGAGCAGGCTCTTTTTTTTCTTTGTTGCCATTTAGTTGGAATATGGACATAATGGTGCGAGTTGGAACAGCCACCTCAGAACATGAGATAGAACCTGCATGAGGAAGTTAGCACAGCAGCAAGCTAGCAGGGGTTTGGATTGTCTGATGTCACGGAGCAGATTGCTTCCACTTGGACTGTTTCCAAAAGAGTTATATATTTACCTCTTGCTCAAGAGGCTTGAGCCACTGCTATTTTTTTCCTTTTTTATAGCAGCCACACCACACTCTAAATAATACAATATAGCATCTAAATATTTTAAAGAAAATACCCAAATCTTAATGTGGAAGAAATGAAGATTTTTTTAGCATCTGCATTAACCAAGGAGTTGTCTGACTTTAACATATTAATGGATCAACACCTTCCAATGAACTTTCTGAGATGACAGAAATATTCCCCGCTATCCAACTCAGTAGCTAGTAGCTTTATGTAGATATTGAGCATTTGAAATGTGAGTAACTTTTCTGAGGAATTGGATTTTTAATTTTAGTAAAATTTAGATAATTTCAATTTAAACAGTTACATGTGGTTAATGACTACCATATTGGACTGCACAGTCAGAATAACGTATTTATTCATTTTTTTGTCTGGTAACACAACCCATAAATTGTGCCTCTTAATCTCCCAACCGGAGAGATGATGCTTTTAAAAACATGGCAGAGAAAATGCCTAAGAAATGTACAATTCCTACTTAAATTACCACAAGCCTACAGTTCTTCAGTATGTGTGTAATAATACACAATTAAGTGTTTTTATAGTTTAAATTGTCATATATGCATGTGTGTCGACATGGAAATACAAAATAGATGGATGTTTTCTTACACCTGCTGTGCATGTAGCCAGGATTCAGCTAACTCCTATCTCTATGAGTTTTACAGAAAGATGGCAGAGAGTTTCAGGGCAAGCATATTCCTGGCTAGGGCTTCTGTCCAGAATTTCTCTCTGCTTTCTTAAAATGTCCATTTAAACTGAAAAATAGATTTGTTTAAATGAGCCTTTCATCACTTTGTGATATAATTCAGAAAATAGTTCACAATTCCTTAGATCATTTTTCTTTGCATCCCCAAATTATTTCTGCTGATTTTTGGAATCCCAAGTAATCAAGCAGAAGACCCTGATCTAAAGGGAGAAAAGTCTTATAAATTCTTAAGTTCCTTTTTAAAAAATTTCTACTTTGCAGTCCCACAGAATAGGGATGAGAAAGCATTCTACCTGGTCCATGATGGATCTGTACTTTCATTTCTTAAAATGGCAAGAGTATCTTCTTGGGGAGGTTTAACATTAATAGGAAGTGTCGGTGCCTGCCTGAAGACAGGTTGCTAAATAACACCCATACAGAAAAATCACGGAATAAAATGCTTTTAAAATTCTTCAGAGTTATGACCATGTAAAACCTTGTTTTATTTTCAGTCTGTTTTAATAATGGAATTTGAGTCTTTCCTTCAATATCATTATTAGAGATTTCTATGAATATATTAACTTGAACTAAAATGGAGGATGCATTTGAAAATAGTTTCCAAAAATCACAGTGACTCTTTTTGTATGTAATTTTCAGTTTTTTAAGATATTTCTAATATACAAATTATGAGCAATAGCATCATTTATTTTTCTTATTGATAAAATTATTCTGTTGTGAGAAATAGATTGAAGGAAGAGAAGGGGCATTCATTGAGTTCCCAATTCTGTTTACTTCTATGTTTGACCATTTATAATTTTTATCTCTCTTGTTTTTACTTTCAGAATATTAAGGGGGTACAAATGTTTTTGTTATGTGAATAGTTTTTATAATGCTTAAGTCAGGGCTATAAGTGTGCCCATCACCTGAATAGTGTTTATTGTATCTGTTAGGTAGATTTTTACGCCTCCCCTCCTCCATCCTCCCCCCTTTACTGATTTCCAATAACTTACTTCTCTCTGTGCCTCTATGCCACATGTTTTATTTTTCCAAGTGTATAGAAGAAGAAACCGAGACCAAAAATGTAAATATTTTACCCATGCCCTACTAATATTAGGTGATGGAGAAAAATAATTAAATCCAAGACTCCTCTTCTTCCTAAACTTCTGGTATTTATAGTATATAATTGTCTTGCCTTTATATTAATTTTTTTTCAATGTCTCTTTTTACCTGTCCTATTTTTTGTCTAGTAAAATCACTGTTGCCTCAGTGCTGACACTTTTGGCATAGAAAATTGCAATAGTCTCCTGACTGGATTTACTACTCTTCAATGCCTCATTGATTTTTTTTATTTTTTTAGTGTTAACCTTTTTAACCGCAAAATATAATAACAATAGAGGTAAGTGTATAGGAAAAATGTGCATCTTGATATATTACAAAGCAAATACCCACGTAACAAACACCCAGGTCTAGAAATAGAACATTCCTAGCCACCCCACACCCCAATCCCTACCTTTTGACCATTCCCCTATACCCACAAAAGTAAGCACTTCTTTGCTTTGCTTGATAGTCTACTTAAGCATAAATCCATAAACATTACAGTGTAAATTATTTTTGAACTTAATATAATTTGAGTGAAATATATTCTTATCCATTACTAAACATTATAATGTGAGATTTAGCCATGTTTATGCATTTATCTGTAATATTCCATCATATGTATGTACCACAATATATGTATCCACCACAATATATGTATCCATTTTATTGTTCATGTATAGTTGAATTGTTTTCCATCTATGGCCTTAAAAATGCTACTACAGATACGCTTGTAAATGTCTTGATATGCAACACATACATCTGTGGTTTAAATCTGGAAGAAGGATTATTAGGTCAGTGGTATGTGTATATGGTAAACTACAGTAGATTCTGATACAATTTTCCAAACTGTGCACGTTGGCCTCTCCATGTGCAGTTTATGAAAGTTCCCACTGTTTTTCATGTACTGCAATTTTTACTCAGTCATTTTAACTTCAGCCATTTTGGTAAGTGTGTTGTAATATTTCGTTTTACTTTTAACTTGCATTTCCCTCATTACTATTAACAGTTATTCTGAGTACTTTTTCTTATGCTTATTGGCTATTTGGTTACCCTCTTTTTCAATCGCTTGTTAAGACCTCTTGCTTATTTTTCTACTGTTTTTCTTTTTTCTCATTCATTTATAGAATTAAAAAAATAAATTCTGAATATAATCCCTTTTGTCATTTATATATGTTACAGATGTACTCACCTAGTTCAGGAGTTTTCCATTTGGTCTCAATGGCATCTTCATAAACAGAAATTCTTAATTTTACTGTAATCTAACTTATAAATTTTTCCTTTATTAGTTCATCTTGTATCCTAATATTTAAGAAGACCGATCGTAACTTAAACTCATAAAGAGAATATCCTATTAATATATTATTTTCTAGTAATTTTATTGTGTTATCTATCATAGTTATAGAGAAAGTCCACCTACATATTATTTTTTGTGAATATGGTATACAATAGTATTCAAGTTTTATTTTTTTTCCCCATATGGATATCCAATCAATCCCTAGCACCTGCTATTAAAACAAAACAAAACAAAACCAAAACACTCTTTTTCTGCGGTACCGCTTTGTTGAAACTCAGGAGTTCATAATATGACTGGGTCTAGACTGTTTTGTATCATTGTCTATTTTTACTGGTTTTTGTCTGCTCTGTCACATTAAGAGCAATGTTAAAATCACTGACTATACTTATAGAATTGCTTGTTTCTTCTTAATACTTTTGTTAATTTTTAGAGTTATATTTCCTATTGATTTCTACAAATTATCTTTTGTAATTGTTTCTTCCTCTAGTTACCATATCATAGGCCAGCTCTTTTTTAAGTTAGATTTGTATATTATATTCTTTTCCATATTTTTACCTTACTCATGTATTAGGTACGTTTTCTATCATTTATAACAGCACTTATTTTAGTTTTATTATTGTTCATAACCTGAAAACCTTTACTCTTTATTGTAGCATTTAGCCTACTTACATTTAATAAATAAATATCATATATTTATTTAAAACTACCACATTACCAAGGCTTATTTGACTCACTTGCCTATGATCCTTTTCTATTTTCTTGCTTTATGGTTATTTAAGTATTTTTTTAAATTATTGCATTATAGTCAATTAATTTGGAAGTTATACAGTTTTTCTACTCATTAGTTACCTTAATAATAACTCTATGTGTCTTTAATTGATCAAATGTAATATTAATTTATAATTTTGACATCTGTCCTGATCTTAGATCATTTCAATTCTGTCTTCTGTTTTCCTGCCTTTGTTGTCATGTATATTAAATTTCTCTATCTTTTAAACATCCAAATCCATTTCTTTTTGCTGTAAACAGCCACTATTCTTTTAGGTTTTCCAACATATTTACCCTTTAGTATTTAATCACTTTTTTTTCCCTGTGAGATTTGATTTGGAATCATTTTCCTTCTGCTTGCAGAATATATATTAGTCTATGTCTCTTAATTTTTGGTAATGCTTTATCATATTTTTGGCTTTCCCAGGTCTTCAAGGGAGTTAAAAATATTTTGTCTAACTTTTTAAATTATTCTTAGAGGACTGTCCAATATTACCTACTCTACTATTAATGGAAATGGCAGTCATTTCTTTATATTGCTACCAGATCATACTCTTTCCCCTCAAAACAGTTTTAATTCCTATATACATATACTGTACACACACACACACACACACACACACACACACACACACACACATACACACACCCCCTTCTAAATCTTACATAAAATCCAGGCACCATTTAGACACTAGAAATACAACAGTGAATAAAACAAACACAAATTGCTGCCTCCTAATTAAGGGAGACAGATACATAAGTAAAATATGAAGCATAGTTTGTAAAATATATCAGGTAGAGACAGTAGAGAATATTGATGGCGAGGGGATGGGTTTTCTAATCTACAGACTGTGAAAGCACAGCATAGCCCAAGCATGGTAAATACCAGGAAATCCATGGCTAGTTATGTCAGTGTGAAACTGCAAATTATCAAAGGCAGGGACTATTACTAATGAATAGAGAAAAAAGTAAATCACTTGGAAAAGAATGACAATTAATCTGACAGTAGACATTTTATCAGCAAAAAGGAAGCTAGACACCTCAAAATATCTTCAGAGTATTGAGGAAAAAATACTGTAAACTTAAAATTGTGTTTTTGTAATTGTATATAATATTTTAAGGAGGGTGAATATTTTAAGGGCTTCCACAGATACTAAAATCTCAGAGAATTTACCACCAATATATTTTCATTTAACAAAATTTTGAGAAATATACTTCAGGAATCAAGAAATACAGAAAAACGGTGAGCAAAGAAATAGGTAAGCATTTAAGTTAAATATAATTAAGAATGGTCTACCTAAAACAGTTTAAAAAATCTGCTTTGTGGAGTTGCAACCAAATGGACAACTCTAAAATACAGGAAAACAGTATGTATGTCTTAGGGCAGTGGTGTTGGAATTAAAATGTTATAATAACACTATTTTTTTGCAGAAGATGTATAATATTAACTTTACACTTTTGAAAATTCCATCGGAAATTATGAAAGGTAAGCCTTAAAAGGATAAAAAATAAAGTTTATAAATTTGAAACATGTCGATGGAAAACTTGTAATAAAGTAACAAAAGCAAATTACAATCAATTGAGAACAAGCAAAAAAAGATAAAAACAGGTGTATATAAACATAGAAAATGACAAAAAATCATGATACTATTTTCAATAAATAAAAAAGCAGCAGACTAAAATTATATCAATTGTACATTTGGGGGTGAGCAGTGGATGAAATTGGGGAGGAATATACAGACAGTTATAATAATATAGTGTACCTGTATTCAAATCTGTTTGAAAGTACAGATCCTTTTTTTGTACTTTCTTTCTTATTTTGTCTGGTTCTGCCTGAAACGAACTGCTGGCATTTAAATTGATGGAAAATATGTTTCACTCTTTCTACAAAGGCAAAAGCTATCAGTCTTCATTATATCAAATAGCCTCTGCTATTCTGTCGTCTGTCTTTCCAAGTGGACATCAGTTAACCAAGACACAGCTATACAGTAACGTCATTGATAATGTTTATCATCAATTTGATTTATAATTTCAAATAAATGGAGTATGCCTTGAAAGCTAAGCATCTATTTAAATAAATCAGATCGGCCTGTGAGCTTATAAAAATAAATTAAAATTCTACACACTAAAATCTGTACTACTGGGCCATTACAATGCTGTCTAGATGTGCTGTTCCTTTAAATTGAACAACTCAGTTCACACTCCTCAGCCCCCTGAATTCATTTTTAAAGATACATCGCTTTTAGTTCAAAACCTTAAAATGGAAGCGTATTTTTGCCTGAGGTAAACTTAATATTTAAACAGATTCAGTTTGAGTAATGTCCACATGCAACTGAAGATTTATTCTTTAATAAGCTACAGGTTTACAAGGAGAATTTTGGTGAGAGGTTGTGGCTATGCAAAATTTTTTTCTTATGTAGAAAGAAATTAGCAATTCACTTCTGGGCTTTCAGTGGCAAGAAAACCTGAACAGTTTATGGTGGCTTAATAAAGGTTCAAATCCAGATAAAAATATGATGAATTCAGTCAGTTGGCTTATTGGAAATATACCAGATCTTGACTCTGGGAGGCGACTAAAGCTTGAATTAATTATTTTAGTTTTGAACGGAGTTATTATGCAAACATAAACATCACAATAGTCTTAAAGATTGCTCCTTATAATTATTTCTGTATATGGAGTTCTTTTTTATTATAATAAAATATTTTAAGCACACTAAAAATGGAATAGTAAATGGATCCCCAAGTGCTCACTTTTTACCTTAAGAAGTAAAGTGTTACAAATATAACTAAAGCCTCTTTATACTATTCCTCAATTCCATTCTCCTCTCTCCTTTTACTCCCTAGAAGTAACCACTATCCCAAATTTTATGTTTATTATTCCTGTACATATTATACATTTGTATTAAATGTATTTGCTCTCAAAATGTATAACTTTTATGGCTTTAAATTTTATATGATAGTATGATACTGTCGTTAATTTTTATCTTAATATATTTTTAAGATTCATTTATGTTGATGTAATTTTTCTCTACTTCATTAATTTTCACTACACTTCCATCCTTTTCTTGATAGATAGCTATTTTACACTTTCTCATTGTTACAAAAACTAAGCAATGCATGTATACTTGTACATGTCTTTTGAATCTTCAAAGATTGAAATATAAAGGAATGGAATGGAATACAAGAGAGAATAAAAGAAAATATCTGAATGTATCACACATAGTAAGGGTATTATTTCATGGAACTTTTTTGTCTGTGTGTTTGGAATTGCATTGTAATAATTACTTTTTACTGTGAATGATGGTCAATTTTTTTTTATAAAGTATTGCTCTAAAATATGTAACTAGGAATTGAATCCCTTGACAGTAGGGGACAGGCATCTTCAATGTAATAGGTATTTACAATTTCCTTTCTAGAATGATGGTGCCAGTTAAATCTCTTCAGTAGTGAGGATGAAATCTTGTTGCTCTGTATCCTCACCAATGCCTATCAGACCTTTGATCGTTTCTCATTGTTTTCATTTGCATTGTGTTCATTGGCAACGAAGTAGATTATCTATTTATCATCCCATTGGTCTTTTTATTTTTCTTTTCGGTGAACAGTCCGTTCATAGTCTTTGCTACCACCTCTTATTTTTTCTTAACAGTTTTCAGTTTATCCTCTTCTTTTCATATTGTGAGAGTTGTTCATATATCTTACATCTTTGTTTCTTTGATGTCCACCTTGTGTGAAAATACTTCCTTACAGTTCATGGATTGCCTTTTAACTCATTTCATGATACACAGATTTATTTTTAATATATTTGAATTAATTGAGTATCATTACATTGGTGTCTGTTTTTAAAATACTATTTTTAAAAATCCCTCATTACCTTGTAGTCATGAAATCATTCTTTTCTATTTTGTTCCACTGTATTTTAATTGTTCACATTTAACATTTTAGTGCCTGTAATGTTTACTTTTAATGTAAGATAAAAATCCAATTTATTTTTTATTATTAAATGACAATTTATCACAGAATCATTTATTAAATAGACCATTTTCCCCAATTACTATATTATTCCTAAAATATATTATTAAATTAAATATATTATTAAATTATTAAGATAATTACAATAATCGCAACATCAATGGTTTCCATCTTCTGACTTTGTTCTTCTTTAACTTTTTTTGCTAGTTTTACACTTTAGCTCTTTTTCTATAATTTTAAGAATTTTGAATGTTTATGGAAAAAAACTTCTTTGAGCACTTCAATCTGAATTGCTTTGAATTTATGAATTTATTTTGATGTAATTAATTTTTACATATAATAGCTTTTACTGGTGCATAATAGTTCTGCCTACTTTTGGGGTACAGGGCTATTTTGATAATTGCATACAATGTGTAATGATCAGGTAATTGGGATGTCTACCACCTCAACCATTTATCTTTTTCTTGTATTGAGAACATTACCATCTTTCTTTTGTAGCTATTTTGAAATATACAATAAATTTTTGTTAACTATAATTTCCCTACTGTATTCATGAATGCTAGAACTTATTTCTTCTATCCAGTTGAATATTTGTACCTCTGAACCAACTTCTCTTCATCTCTCCTTCCCTTCCTGGCTTCTGGTAACCACCATCCTACTCTCTATCTGCACAAGATCCACTTCTTTAGCTCTCACATATGGGTGAGAACATGTGATATTTGTCTTTCTGTAGTTGGCTTATTTCACTTAACATAATTACCACCAATTCTATCCATGTGGCTACAAATAACAAGATTTTGTTCTTTTTATGGTTGAGTAATTGTCCATTGTGTAATAAAATTTTTATTTCAGGTGAGTTTTAAATTTATGGAAAATTTCAGGGATAGTACTGAGTGAGAGTTCCATATGTATTGTACACCCAGTTTTTCCTATTATTAACGGTTTACATTAATATGATACATTTGTCAAAAAATGAACCAATATTGATATATTATTATCTGCTGTAATTAATATTTTCTTTGGATTTTGACATGCATAATGTCATTTACCATTACTTTCATCTAGAATCATAGATACCATAATACTGCTATCATTACAGTATCATACACAATTTTCACTACCTTAAAAATTCTGTGTTTCACCAATTGGACCAGAAAATCACAAACACACACACACACATACCAACACAGCCCTCTGGTAACCACTGGTATCATTCCTTTTTATCACTGAATATTATTCCATTGTCTTGATATACCACAGTTTGTTTATACATACTACTGTATATTTGAAGCATGTCTTGGCTGCTCCAATTTTTCACGATTATGAATTCTAAATCTGCTATAAATGCTCACATCTAGGTTTTTGTGTACAAATAAATTTTCAGATCATTT
This sequence comes from Avahi laniger, assembly GCA_963575035.1. Lineage (NCBI taxonomy): Eukaryota > Metazoa > Chordata > Mammalia > Primates > Indriidae > Avahi > Avahi laniger. The sequence continues at coordinate 24,498 of CAUYSK010110348.1, forward strand.
AGGTAAATATTTAGAAGTACACTTGCTGGATTATATATTAAAACTCTGTTTAGCTTTGTAAGAAATTGCTATGCTCTCTTCCAAAGTGGCTATACCATTTTGTATTCCTGTCAGCAAAAAATGAGTATTCCTGCTGCTTCACATCTCACCAGCAACTGATATTGCCATGTTTTTATGGATTTAAGTCATTCTAATAAGTGTGTAGTAGTAGTATTACATTATTGTTTTAATTTGCATCTTCTTAATTACAGATGATGTTGAGCATATTTTCATATGCATATTTGCCAATTGTATATCTTTTCTGATGAGGTGTCTGTCCAGATCTTTTGCTTCTTCTTTAATGGGCTCGTTGTTTTCTTATTGTTGAGTTTTAAGAGTCCTTTGTGTATTTTGAAGGCAAATCCTTTATAAAAAAAAGTATGTTGTCTGTAAGTATTTCCCTCCTACTCTCTAGTTGGACTTTTTATTCTTAAATAATTTTAACTAGAAAATTTATTTTTAAAGTATTCATAAGAGAAATATGATTTCTGCCTTTTTTGTTATTGACCATTCTGCTGTCCATCTATTTTATTTTATTTATTTTTGAAACAGGGTCTCACTCTGTTGCCTGGCCCATAGTACAGTGGCATCATCATAGCTCACTGCAACCTCAAATTCCTGGGCTCAAGCGATCCTCCTGCCTCAGCCTCCCGAGTAGATGGGACTACAGGCACACACCACCATGCCCGGCTAATTTTTCTATTTTTTAGTAGAGATGGGTTTTCACTCTTGCTCAGGCTGGTCTCAAACTCCTGGCCTCAAGAGATCCTCCTGCCTTGGCCTCCCAAAATGCTAGGATTATAGGTGTGAGCCACCATGCCCAGCCTGCTCTCCATTTTAGAGAAGTAATAATATTATTGGTAATGTATGCTAATATGGTGGTAGTTGCTATAATTTTTAGATATTTTCCAAGTCTCTGGAAGACCTCCTTAATCAGTTTAGTCCACTATTATAGTAGCAAACATTACAAATATTGACAACAACAATAAATTTAAACAACAATTTCTTGAGCATTATTTCTTGTGTGCCAAGCACCGAGAATATATCAGTGATCAAAATAACATGGATCTCATTCTCACAAAGTAGCAATGGAATAAGGAAGGGAGATAGTGAATAAGCAGTCACAGTGTGAACTAACACAGATGCTCAGGCAAGATGAGACACAGTGTTTATTTACTCCATACTATTATCTGTCAGGATCCAATAAGCTAAATAGAAACACAAGGTAAAGAAACAGCTGAGAAGCAAAATGACAAAAATAAATCCACTTGGATTTTAGCAATACCAAGAGGGACAAAAGGAGAGACAATAGGAGGAAGTAGTCTTATTGGAGCCCAAGGTTATCATCTCCTGGGGTAAGCTTGATCCATGGTGGGATAGTTTGGTTGCAGCTGGAAGCATAGAGGAGATACGACTGGAGGAAGGGAGAGAAGAGGGAGAAATACTCTAATTTCTCTCCTCTTTGCACGTTCTAATCTTCTGCAAGAGCTTTCTGTTGGTGGATTCCAACCACAAGCAAGCAGACACAGTAGCCTGATAAACCAATCTGTAAGAATGAACCTCCCTGAAATGCAAATTGAAGCAGAGCAGAGAGAGTGAATGGGCCAAGGATTTGCTCGCATACTTAGTATTGTGTGAGTTAGTTTTCAAATAAGTATAATTTTTCATGATAGTCAATAGAAAAAAATACAAAATTCTATAAATATAGCATTCTAATTTTATCCCTCCTCCAGCACTCTCCCTATCTTTCCAAATCCTCCTGGCCAGCTATCCTTCGGCTAGCATAATGGTGAGAGAGAGAATGACTAGTAGTAATTGAACAGTTACTATTTGTCAGGGCACTGTGCAATATGCTTTCCATGAATCAACATAATTATTCTAAGGAGTGACCTTAGAGCTGAGGAAGTTGGGGCATATGTTAGTTTAGTTACATGTCAAGGTCTCATAGATCCTAGGTGAAAAAGTTGAGATCAAACTGGATATGTCTATTTTCAGAGCCCAAGCTTCCAACAATACATGCAGATCCTATATGATTCAGGATGTTTGGTTCAACCATTACTTAACAGTCATGCAGAACATAGTCAAACTCTAATAATATCCTTTAAAAAAAATAAAGAGAAAAGTAAAATGAGATTATTTAATTGAAATTAAAGAACATTGCAAAATTCAAACAGTATTTTGAGAAGTATTTATGTTACTGTAGCCAGGGGTATTTTTGTTATGCACAGAGATCCTCATGGACTTTCTTAGGACAGGAAAATATTTTTGAACCACAGACACCATGGGAGTCATATATTCTCTTTGCATCTTTTCTGGACAACATTGTTTCACTTTATTTGTATCCTGGTTTCTGTGTATCTGCTTAATTTACCTCTGCTCATTAGCTTCTCTCTTCATAATTCCTAGACTTTACAAACGTGTTGTGGCATTTCTTGCTACATGACTTTTCTTCTCTTCTAGCACCTAAAATCTTGTTTTCTTGCAGACTGTCAGTCACATGTTCCTGAGATAGATATATTGTTATAACTTTGCACCTTTCTATTAATATTCGAGACCTTGGGTCACTGGCTACTTAGAGATTAGCTGTATTTATATCATGTGCCCATCTCTGGTCCAATAATGTGTGGAAGGTTAGACAGGTAAGATCTTTGATAGAAGATATTTCTGAGGCCTCTTCATCGGTAATAGTAGAACAGAGTCAATTAGAAGTAGGGCAGAGACAACTTTAAGTAACATGGGTTAAGCTTTCTTCCAAGAAATCATCCCATTCCCTAAATGCATTGGTATTTGACATTGGCATCTTCATTGAGAACACATTTCCTTGCCATATCTAGCATCTAGAGCTATATTCCTTGCATTTCCTGGCTTATGGACTCTTCCTCTGCTTCAAAGCCAGAAGCATAGCATCTTCAAGACTCTCTTATCATGTGGTCCTTTCTCCATTGTGTAGTCTAATCTCCCTCTCCTTCCGTCTTATAAGAACACTTTTGATTACGTTTAGAGCCCATCTGAAGAAGTGAGGATGATTATACCATCTCAAGATCCTTATTTTAATCACATATACAAAACCTTTTTTTTTTTTGCTGTAAAAGGCAACATTCACAGGCCCAGACATTAGGACCTAGATGTCTTTAGGGGCCGTTATACAACCTACCGCTAATTTTATGCTTACGTATGTGTGTGAGACTATGGGCTATGGACTATATATAATATGCAAAGATAACAATACAAAATATAGTGTATATTAAAAAGAAAGAGCAAAAGAGAGAGCGAACGAGGGGTAGGGGAGAAAGAATCTTTAGTTCTTGGAAATTATTCAAGGTTTGTCCTTTTCTTTCAAATTGGATTAAAGTCCTATAAAAGCTTCATAGAAAAAATTTCCCTGATGTATAATTAAAGGCTTATCTTAGTCCATTTTGTGTTACTGTAACAGACTACCACAGATTGGGCAATTCATAAAGAAAATAAATTTATTCTTATAGCTCTGAAGGCTGAGAAGTTCAAGGTCATGAAGCTGGTATCTGGCAAGGGTCTTCCTGCTACATCATCCCATGGCAAAAAACAAAAGGGCAAGACAGTGCATGTGCAAGAGCAAGAGTGGGCCAAACTGGCTTTTATAACAACCCACTCCTGCAATAATGACATTAATCCATTTATGATGATTAATTTATGAGGAGCCCTATGGCCTAATCGCCTCTTACCAGTCCTGTCTCTCAATACCATTGCAATGGCATTAAATTTCAGCTTAAGTTTTGGAGGGGACATTTGAATGACAGCAGGGCTTATAAATTTTTTCTTTCATCTCAGAAGCTCTTGGAGAAGAGAAGTTAGGTTTTTGATATATTTAAGTCAAATTAGTACATTTAAGGATTTCAGTGAACCTGACTCCTCCGTGTGGTTAAGAAACATAGAGCGGGGCACACAGGGCTATCTTGCTTAAGGCCAGCGTGGTCTTAAGTCCATTGGAGTGAATGATTGTGCACTGTGAAACTCAAAGAGGGCCACAAGCTGGTATAAAATATAGTGGAAAAAGCTACATGAGCATATTTATAGCCATTATATACATCATATTTTATATAATGTTTTCTGGCTTATGGGCATACAACTTATGCATTTCAAGACATAGTAAAATATTGTTTACTTATTACAGGACATAAGAATATTTTGCACCTAAAGAGCAAAACTCCATGAAAGTTTGGTTTGATGCTAATGATTTACTTTAGCTAGACTTACTTAACCCTCAAATCCTAAAAGGGAGTACAGTGTATAGAGCACTCTCGTGGATTTCAGTAAACCCTAGGGGAATCCAAACAAACAAAGTTTTTGCCAGCTAATGCAAACCAGCTGGATATTCATTTCAAGTCCCTAACTCAAATCAAGCTTATAAGATTCTAGGTTTGAGTTAGCCTTTCGGCTAAGGGATTCTAATGACCACTACATTGCTTTGGGTACACAATGGAGTTGTACTCTGGGCTTCACCTTCAGAATTCTAAAATCTTTTGCTTGTTGCAGGAAGATTTTCTATGGTCTGGAAAACATTTCCTGTGGGATGAATCTTCTATTACACTTTTCATTTCTATTTCCTCAAACTAACTTTCCCTACAGCAGTTGGGCAGCATCCTCAGCATGTGTGAGTACTGGTTTAAGACAAATTACCACAAATAGTCAGCTACTAGAAAATCGAAGGTTACTATAAAGGATCAGTGGGAAAGCTTGTGTATAGCATAATATTAATTTATTTTATACATCACAGGATGCAACTTCTTAGCAGTAATAGATTTTTTATTACTCTTATTATAATGAATATTTAGAAGCTAAAAGATAAAAGCTGATGATGCTTAATAGTATTTTGTACTTTTTAACATGTTCTAAAAGCTATGAATCTAAATTACATATAATGATGCTAATAATGTGTTGTCCTTCAATGAATATAGTTATACATTTGACTTTCAAAACTGTTTTAGAAATATAGATGGTGACTTTGTACTAACTTACCCCGGTATCATAAGCAATTCCCTTTGTGACCAATGAAGCATAGTTGTCGTAGGGTGAATTAAGATTTTGCTGCAGCCTGTGGCCATTGCAAGAGCAAAGTTAGAGGTCACAAATTGGAGTTGATACCATGATATGATGTTAATATCACAAAACTGCAACAAATGAAATAAGTTAGCCACAGATGCAGAAGCAAAATCATGATACAATGATACCCATTACTCCTAGAGGGCATTCATAAATAATAGCAATTATAGCACTTCGTTGTTTTCTTTTTATTTTTCTGATAGATGTTAATATTATTCATTGCAATTTTTAAACTTTTTGAAGTGCAAGAACAAGGATTAAACCTGAGTTATTTAAATATAGGATATAAAGCTATAAAGTTTAAAATTAAAAATACTTATATGAAAGAAATGTCCAATTCAACAATTTTGACTATGTAAACTAGATTATTACAGAGTAATACATAGGATTTTTTTTAAATCAGTAGTAAATTAAGCAAACTAAAACATTACATTATGAAAGACTTGCTGTGGAAAAAAAAGTGGTATTTGATGTCAATTTCCACTTCTTTCCAGTGGAATAAATTGATTGTTCAGAAGTTTTAAAAATTCTGGAAAGATAATTGCATCTTAAGAGAATTTGTATGCAACTCAAAAGACCTAAGGCAGTTAAAAAGTAGAAGTTTAAATCTGACAACACACAGCATTACGTAGAGAGTTTAGAATGAAAGACATAATTCCCTTTCATTAGAGTTCTTTTTTTTTTATTTCAGCATATTAAAGGGGTATAAATGTTTAGGATACATATATTGCTTTGCTCAACCCTAGTCAGAGCTTCAGGCATGTACATCTCCGTGACAGTGCGCACCACACCCATTAGGTGTGAATATACTCATCCCCTCCTCCCCTCTCCCACCTGCCTGACACCCGATGAATGTTGCTACTAATATGTGCACTTAAGTGTTGATTAGTTAATACCAATTTGATGGTGAGTACATGTGGTGCTTATTTTTCCATTCCTATGATACTTCTCTTAGTAGAATGGCCTCCAGCTCTACTCAGGATAATACAAGAGGTACTAGATCACCATTGTTTTTTATGGCTGAGTAGAACTCCATGGTATACATATACCACAATTTATTAATCTGCTCATGTATTGATGGACACTTGAGTTGTTTCCACATCTTTGCGATTGTGAATTGCGCTGCTATAAACAATTTAGTGACCATGTCTTTTTTTTATAGAATGCCTTTTTTTCCTTTGGGTAAATACCCAGCAGTGGTATTGCTGGATCAAATGGCAGGTCTACTTTTAGTTTTCTGAGGAATCTCCATACTGTTTTCCATAGAGACTATATTAATTTGCAGTCCCACCAACAGTGATTAAGCATTCCTTTCTCTCTGTATCCATGACAGCATCTATTTGGGGGGGACTTTTTAATAAAAGCCATTCTAACTGGGGTAAGGTGATATCTCATTGTGGTTTTAATTTGCATTTCCCAGATAGTCATGAGCATTTTTTCATATGTTTATTGGCCATTTGTCTATCTTCTTTTGAAAAGCTTCTGTTCATGTCTTTTGCCCACTTTTTAATGGGATTGTTTGCTTTCTCTTTGCTGATTTGCTTGAGTTCTTTGTAGATTCTGGTTATTAGCCCTTTATCAGATATATAGCTTGTGAATATTTTCTCCCATTCTGTATGTTGTCTATTTGTTCTGTTGATTATTTCTTTAGCTGTGCAGAAACTTTTTAATTTAATCAAGTCCCATTTATTTATTTTTATTGTTTCTGTGATTGCCATTGGGGTCTTCTTCATAAATCTTTTGCCTAGGCTGATATCTGGAAGAGTTTTTCCAAGATGTTCATCTAGAATTTTTATGGTTTCATGCCTTACATTGAAGTCTTTTATCAATAGAAGTTATTCTTAAAGGGAAGTTCTCCCATCCTGTTCCTGACTAGACAATTTTTGGACTAAGGGCAAGCCTTTATATTTAATCCTAATCTATGCCTTCCATTAGCAATAATTTCAGTCAGTTAACATGTCTTCGAAACATATTTCTCTGAAATATTTCATATCAATTATTCTTCTGAATTTGGTGTCATTTGCTAATTCAGTGAATGCTTTTCCACTTTAGCTTTATGTATATAATTGATTTTTTTTAAGTTATTAAATTCTGAGATCAAATGTGTTTGACTCAAATATGTCTGAGAAATACTGGCTAAACAAAGTTTAGTTAAACCATCCAATATCTATTTATTGATTTTTTTTTTTTTTACTACATACCAGGGACTCTCATGTTATCTTGGCTATGGGACTTTTCTGAGCCTTTATTTAAATGTTGATATACATGGGAATACGCCCACGTATGTTCCAAATCCACATTGGTATCAGTTTCTGAATAGGTTAGGTTATGCTTCAACAACAAACAACCCCCAAATTGCAGCGATTTAAAACAGCAAAAGCTCATTTCTTGCTCATGCTACTGGTACACAATTTGTCAGCAGAGGACCTTTGCTTATCATAGTCTGTAAGTGACCCAGCCTGGTGGACCAGCAAACGTTTTGAGCATTGCTAATTTCTTCTTTCTTCTCTTTCCTTTTCCTCCTCCACCTCCTTTTTTTTTTTTTTCAGTTACAGCTTATTGAGATATATATAATGTTGCTAGGTTTTGTTTTGTTTTGTTTTGCTACAGAGAAAGAGAGTTCTGGAGACTCTTTCAGCAGCATTTAAATGTTCTAGCCCAGAAGCGACATTTGTCATTTCTGCTTACAACTCATTGGCTAGAACTAGTTACATGGCCCCAGCCAACCACAAAGGTATCCAAGAAGTGCAGTCCTTAGCATGTTCTCAGAAGGTAGGGAGCCAGAAAGATATGGTGAACACCATTAATGACTATCAAATGTGAGTATAGTATACAACGCCTCTCAAAATTGTTCCTAGAAACTTTTCTTCATGAGGCATTTGGAAGACTGTGTTTCATGAGGGCTATGTTGAGAAACACGGGATTCTAGTCTAGAAAACAACAAAGTCCAGTAGAAGCAAATTCGCTAGAGACTTTCTTCATTTCATCACGGAGTTTTCCATCGGCCTCCTTTGGCTGTGGTCATTCAGTCAGCTACAAATCCTTTGGTATTACCACCCATTCCTCCATCCTGCTTGAAAAAGTTTTGTAAAAGAATTTATGAAACTTCTTGCTGAAAACAAAAGCTGTTCAGCCTGTAGCATCCTTTTTGAGTTAGGAGGATATTTACTTGAAACAAGATACATTTGTTTTGACTCTTGAATCCATGAGTTGAACCTATGGTTGAATCTCTTTCAATGAAAGTACAAAAAAAGAAATCCTACATAGATGTTGCCTGACGTCCAAGTAATAAAAATGGATTCTAAAGTGTAACTGGAGAACACCCAAAGGCAACACTACCTCATATGGATGTTATATTCACCCATATAAGTAACCAGACATGATTGCATGCAAAGTATGAAGCATGAAAGCAATATCCTCCTTCCCTGTAAAATTATAACTGTCTGAGGAGGAATACCTCCTTAGGCTGCATGTGGTAACATAGAAACATAATTTCTTTGCAAACCTTGAAGCAGCTCCCAAGGAGGCCATATATTTTAATGAAATACGGGTAGACTTCGGTGTCCTGGAGCTATATATACATCTTGCCATTTATTTCTATTTAAGGTGGACTTTGGCTAGGAGAGGCCAGAGGGAGTTTGGCTCTACTGGAAATTGCCCTAATAATTCTGATCTGGTGAAAAGGAGACAACTATACCAAGCTGGGCTTGTGAGGATGGCTTGCCCAGGAGAAGGGTTTGGTCTCTTAGAAAATTGAGTCAACAAGCACATTGACTGATGTGGTATTGGCTTATGCCGTGGTAAGTTCGAAAAATGACGTAAGGCCAATTTCTTGGGTATCTGTAAATCCCAAGAATGGGGAATTCTAAAAACAAGAAAAGGAGAAATCAGAAAGGACTTTTTTTGTGCATTCCCTAATTCAAAGTAAAAGACACCCTTCTGTCCTTACTTTTCCAAGTCTTACAAAATGAAACTGAAAAGACTTTTAGAAAACCATCACTGTTTAGATTTGTGACTGTAGAGGAAATTGTATATTATAAAAACTCAAATATTTTGAGATTTTAGATTTAGTCGTTTGGCCTTTTTGTTGGTGGAATATGACGGGGGCCGAGGGAAGACGAGGATGGGTGAGCAAGGCTCTATGGGAGACAGCACGGTGTTGGAGGTGACAAGACCTTGCATCGGGACCTGCTGCTGTTCCTCACCAGTTATGTGGCTTCTGGCAAATGGTGTCCCCTCTCTGGGCTACGGTGTCCTCTTTTGTTAGAGAAACAAAAAACATGGGGCTTAGAGCCTTTAGTGACAGCTCATTTGTTTAGTGCTTTTAAAAACATTTTTTTTGTTTAGTGCCTTTCTGTTCAGAGAGCTCTTCCTTCCACTTCTTTAATTTCATTTGCTCCTCACAACAGCCGGGTGGGGTAGTTAGGGTGTGCTTATTGCCCCCACATTTTTTGACCATGGTCCAATAATGCACACACAGCTCTAGGTAGGCAAGGTTGTGTGCAAACCCAGATCTTCTGACTTCACTTCTTGGTTAATTTGTTTCTACTAAATGATTCTAACTAACGTTTTTAGCTAATAATGTAGAAAGTTCTAGAAGCACCTTTTATTTTTAACAAATAAATTAATTTTTAATTGACAAATAATCGTACATATTCATAGAGTACATGATGATATTTTGTTGCATTTAATGCATAGCGATCAGATAGGGTAATTAGCATATCCATCATCTCAAACATTTATTTCTTTGTGTTGGGAATGTTCAATATCCTCCTGTAGCTGTTTGCAACAATATATTATGTTTAATTTAAAATATTCTTTAAGGATACTTGACCACTTCTGGGGTGATCAGCACCATCAACACTCAGAAACCACAGAAAGGGGAATCCGTTCAGGCAGGATGTTGTTTCTCTTCGTAACCGTGTATTATTTCCAGCTTTCTGTCAGTTCTTTCCTCACCCGCTTTCCCGTGGAGGTCACCGTCTTGCGCCCTGCCTCTGTGCCTTTCTGCCTGCGCTTTCACACGCTAGTGCTGACAGATCTGGCCTCTGCAGGAGCTTGTAGTGACACCAGACCTTGTGAGAGGTGTCTCCCTCCTGGGTTGGGTGTGAGTGGTTTCTCCTCTGAAATAGTCTAATCTGAAAGAAATCTCCTTGGCTGTTTGACATGGCACGAATCACAGTGTCAGAAATCCTTTTAAATCCAGGAAGGTAAGTATATTTCATTGGAGCCATCTTTCCAAACATAGGCAACCTCGAATATTTCACTTAAGGTGCGCCAGGGTCCTAAAAAAAGATTCCTGCTCAGATAGCGTCCTTCGTTAGTTTCTTGCAGTTTGGGTTTGCAGATGAGGTTTATTTCGGTGTCACTGGCCATGGCAGGTAGCCACATGCGGCTTTGATTTTCTAGGTTGCGAGTTTCACAGTCCACGTCTTGTAGGCGGCACCAAAAAAAATTGGTTTTAAATGCATAAGTATTTTCTTCATCTTCCCTTAAACATCACTTCAGAGACTGCTTCTCACCAACCCTGCCCTGTAGGTTAGCTGCAGCATTTTCGTACTTGAGATTGTATCATTCCTTGTTTGAATTTGCTCCTGAGCCGTCGGTGGTGGGGCGGAGGCTCTGCGTGGTCCAGGCAGTGCCTCAATCACACACCCCTTGTCTCCAGCACCTGACCACAGTGGGCAGTTCGGGATTATCCAACGCCTGACCGCCTGATGTTTTGTTTCACAGGAACAGACAATCTACAGATAAATGTCACCCCAACCCCCGAATCGTTTCCTCACGGGAAATTGTTACCAATTTCACCAACATGGCCTTTCTCAGAAGTCGAGTCTTCCTCAGCAGCGGACAGAATCAGGACTGTGCTGGGACAGTCCCCTGATAACACAAGCTTGCCACTGCTCGCCCGAACCCCTCCGCCCAAGACCCGCCGCAGGACTAGGGCTCATGTGGACTTCTCTTCTTCCCTTATCCAAGGAAGCGGACACAGCGCCTCCCTCGAACCTTCCAAGGATTCTGCCGAGTCCCTGGTCCAGCCAAGGCCTCAAGGGGGAAAAGAAGCAGCCAACGCATCAGGTTCGCCTGTCACCAGCATGCTTCCCCCTGCGGCCACGGTCCCATCAGTGACGTCCCCGAGCACTGTCCTCCCATCTCGGCCAGTTCAGGCAGGGACTCCCTCCATTTCAAAGCATCCCCCAAACTCAGACATTCTCCTTCCACCTTCATCCTCTTCATTGGCTCCTGACTCACCTCATTCCATCGTCTTTTCTAAGCCAACAGAGCAGCCCACCCGAGTGCATTCAGTCCCCCACCCAGCTCCAGCTCACCCCACTTCAGGTCCGAGTGTAGCTAATCCCCTAAACCACGCTCCATTGCAAAATCCCCAGGATTTCATAGGCACCCCTCATCTAGGTTTTTCAGGATCCTTGACAAAGCAGTATTCCAACCTGTCCCCAACAGAGGGTCCCCACTCAGCAGGCTCACCCACACCAGGGTTTGGGGGCCCCAGGGCAGAACTGGCCCATCCGTCCTCCCCTCCCGCAGCCCCTGGAAGTCTTCTTCGGCTTCCGGGTGGAACCCCCTCATGGTCAGTGTTGGAAGTGGCTTCGGGTCCTGCGTCCACACAGCCAGTCAGAGCTGAGGTGCCCGAAAGAGTTCACAATGGGGTGTCTTTGCCGACTTTTAAGAGCACAACAGCAGCGACCCATGAGGCTGAGTCTCCACTTTTCCAGACTGCAGAATCAGTGGCCATAGACATGACCAGCAGCAGACAGCTAGTCCCTGCTCCTGCCAGTGACTCTGCTAACCCGCTGCATTTGTCAGCAGCTCCAGAGAATTCCGGAAGGCCCGCCCATTCGGCAGAACACACATCTTCCTCTTGGGTGCCTTCTCCTCTGCCTTTTACCACACCAGGTCAAGGGCAAGCCATGCTCTCTGGGCTGGTTCCCGCGTCACCGTGGAACAGGACAGCTGACTTTCCCTCCACGCTCCCTTTCCTCCAGCCTGCAGAGAGTCATCCCCCCTCACCCCCTGTGCCAGGGGTGCCTGCTCCTCCAGAAGAGGCCAGTGATGGGGCCCTTCCTACCGCAGCTACAGACTTCCTTCTCTCAAGCAGAGTTCCTCGTCTTTCAATGACTTGGACCTTTCCCCCGTGGAAAGAGGACAGCGTGACAGCCATTTTAAGGAAAAATGAAAAGGCAAATGTGACAGTTCCTCTCCAGACCCTTTCGAGTAAAGAGGTTTTGAGTCTTCACACTGTAAACGGATTCGTGTCTGATCTCAGTGCTGATTGGAGTTCGTCTGCTGTCCTTACAGCACCCGGCACAAAGCTCCCTCCTCCAGGATCACCTCCACCTCCCACGCCCGCCGTACAAACAACCTGGACTGTTTCCCCGTCTCCTGGCTTTTCCAGCACCAAGCCGGAGACGTACACAGCTACTGTGGGCCATTCAGAGTTGCCAGCTTCAGCTTCCAAACAGGTGACAGCAATTCCCTCCTCCACTGATGTCTATGATTTCGCAACAATGGGAAACATGAAAAAGCCAGCAACCAGAGATGTTTTCTGGAGTTCTCTTTCATCAGCAACTGGATCCCTTTCCACAGAATCAACAATATCTGGCTTGCAGCAGCAAACAAATTATGATTTAAATGGACATGCAATTAACTCCACAAGTTGGGCAACCCATTCAGCTTCCACAACTCCTGCCCGTGGTTTAACTTCAGCTGCCAATACAATAAAACCTCAGGATTTCAAAGACACTGCTGTGCAATTAGTGACTGCAGAAGGCTTTAACATTCAGGATCTAGTCCTTGGAACAAGCACCAACCAGCCCGTACAACAGTCAGACAGGCCTGTGGTTGGAAACCATACAGACCTCTGGCCCACAAGCAATAACAGCCATTCCAGAGACTTCCAAACAACTGAGGTTGAATATCACCCATCCACAAGTCAACGTTCTGCGTCTCATCTACATTTGCCAGCCCAGCCAACACATCCTCTTTTGCTAACCTCACCAAGTCTGACTTCTACATCTAGCTTACAGGAAATGCTTTCAGATGGAACAGATAGAGGTTCCCAAATTTCCAGTGACATCTATCCACCACCTGTGATAAATGCTGCCTTACCATTCCAGAGCATCCTGAGACATCACTCTACTGCTGAATCTCCTCCTATATCAACCAGTGCCTTTTCCAGGACCCTCTCCAAAGGGCTGCAGGCTTCTCAGCACCCCAAGAAATGGACAGGTGCAGCCACTAGTGGAGGTAGTTTGTTTCCTGGTTCCCCCAAAACAGGTATGACTGCTTTTGTAGCCAGAGCATCTTCAAGCTCAACACAGATGCCAGCTTTGCTCTGAAGGAGCACAAACCCCCTTTCAGGAGTGAGCTAGCACACCCAAATAGTCATGTCGTTGATCCTCTGTCCACCTGATGTTTTGAAAGTGTTCAGAATTTGTGTCCTCCTTAACAACCACAGCTTTGCCATAAGTGGCATTCTCGTTATGGTTAATTGACTAAAGGAGCCTAAAGTTGTTTTGAGTAAGTTCTCCCCACTGCAAGCCCAGAGTGCAGAGACTTTCCAGCATAGCAAACCCATAAGTTACATCCATCCATCACCAGAACAAGTGATGTATGCATTCTAGGCCAATGACAGATGTTGCTTTTTGTCTCTTTGCAGTGGACTTCTTGGTGTCATCCAAGGTAGAGCCAACAGCAGCAGCAGCGGCAGCAGCGGCAGCAGCAGCAGCCACATTGTTTCTGCGGAAACCAAGTCCACCGGCGCTGTCTGCAGCTCTAGTTGCTAAGGGTACCGGCAGCAGCCCTTTGGCTGTGGCCTCAGGATTAGCCAAGAACAGTTTGACCACTACCCTAGCTAAAAATGTCACAAACAAGGTGGCATCTGGCCCAAAGGCAACACAAGGAACACTCCATACAGCCTTCCCATTCACGCCAACCTACATGTTTGCAAGAACAGCACACACCACGAGCACACATACAGCCATGCAGGGGAACACAGGCACTGCCTCTGGCCTGTTGTCCACAACACACCTCCCCAGGAAACCACAAGCCATGCACACAGGCTTCCCAAACCCCACCAACCCAGAGATGCCCAGAGCATCCACCCCACGCCCGCTGACAGTCACAGCAGCGTTGACATCCATGACAGCCTCAGTGAAGGCGACCCGGTTGCCACCCTTGCGGACAGAAAACACAGATGGTGCTCTTCCTGCTGCATCAGCTGCCGTGGTCACAACTGGCAAAATGGCATCCAACCTGGAGTGTCAGATGTCCAGTAAGCTCTTGGTGAAGACAGGTATGAGTCCATTGTCCCTCTGATTGTACTTGAAAGCAGCAAGCCTGGCCTCAGAGAAGGAACCGTTATTTTCCTTTTAGATCGGTGGTTCTCAACCAGGGGTGATTTTGCTCCTCCTCCCCCAGGGGACATTGGCCATGTCTGGAGACATTTTTGGTTGCCATATTTGGGTTGGTGCTACTGGAATCCAGTGGGATAGAGACCAGGGATCCTGCTAAATATCCTACAATGCACAGGACAATGAAGATTAATCCAGCCTGAGACATCCATGGAGCTGAGGCTGGGAAACCTTGATCTTTATCAAGTGTCAGACAGGAAAGGAGGAGCCTTACTGACATGGATTCTAGTCCTAGGATCAGTCCTGATATCGGAGGTCACTGGGAAACCACAGTTGGCCGACTGGTCTGAGAGTGCAGACATGCACTGTTTTTGCCTGTAGAGCAACTCACTGATGTCTCACATGAATGTGTGATGATGCAGTTTGTAAAATACAAGATCTTGGGAAGTGCCAGAGTTCAGAAAGGCTTCTTGTCATGTGTTTTCTCAATCAGCAGATAGTACAAGTACAGCTACTGCACATGATGGGGGAGCCCAGGATTTCTTTTGATGTAAAAAGAAGACTCGAAAACAGTGGGGTGGGCAGCCCTAGAGCTGTGAACAGAGCCGGGATGCTGTCCTTTCAGCCCCCACTCCCCAGTGGTAGCAAAGCAGGCCTAGAATGCATGGGGTGCTTTTAATAGCGTGACAGCGTTTGCTATAAAAAACATTAGACAGATTATTTGAAAGAGCGTGCCAATGCTGAATGCTCGCATGCCGCCTTCCTCCTCACCCCACAGAGAATTAAATGAAATGATATCTTGAGACATATCCTATTCTAAAATGGGAAATTGTAAAACTAGGCATAGCAGAAAGTATAGTATCTCTTTCTGTTTCTCAGGAAATTATACCATCTAAGGTTCCACTTCCCCTGCCCCACTTCCCGCCTGCTCTCCTCTGAGTGGCAGGCAGCCCCTGGCCCCCCAGATGCAGAAACCTAAAATGTTCTCCTCTCTCTCTTCTTCCCTAGTCCCCGCCCCAGCCACATCTAATCAGTCACAGTTCCTTTCACTTCTACCTCCCGAATATGCCCCCTCTCTATCCTAGTTCACACTGTCATCATCGCTCACCTAAATTTCTGCACCAACAGCCAGATTTATCTCTGTGCCTTCAGACTTCCTCCCTCTCCAGTCTGTTCTCCAGTCTGCGTCAAGGGAACCTTCTAAAATGCATTCTTTCCTTAAAACTCTTCATTTCCCATTGCCGTCAGGGCCAAACCTAAACATGTACGGGGGTCCTTCCCTAGCTGGGGATACATTGCAGGGTGCCTGAAACCTCGGATAGTACTGAACCCTATATATACTGTGTTTTTTCCTATACATAGTACCTATAATAAAGTTTAATTTATAAATTAGGCACAGTAGAGATGAACAACAATAACTAATAATAAAATAGAACAAGTATAATAATATACCATTATAAAAGTTATGTGAATGTTCTTTCTCTCTCTCTCTCTCTCTCTCTCTCAGAATATCGTGTTGTACCATAATAACCTATTTTCAGACTGAGGTTGACCAAGGGTAACTGAAACCATGGAAAGCAAAACCATGGATAAGGGGCAACCACTGTATACTGAAATATTTCACTTCTGTCCTGTGCCTTTGCACTTGATATTTCCTCTGCTGGGAGTGGGTGCAGGCAATCCCTTCTTCCTCAGCCAAGTTCACTCCTGTTATCCTTCAGGATGCAGCTGAAGCATCAGTTCCTATGGAAACCTTTCCTGACCCCTAGCCCCTTACCCAGTTCAGGGCTAGATGCTCCTTTTAAGAGTTCCGAGAGCATCATAGGTTTTTCTTCAAATAGCACCTGTAACATTCAATTGCAAAGTCTCCATCCTGTCTCCATGCCTGTCTCTGTCCCACTGTGAGGTGAGGACCGTACCTTCCTGACTCGGGGTTGTTTGAGGCTGCAGCACCTAGCTCAGGGCCCGCACCTAAGTAGGCTGTCTGTGATGTTGTTGCAGGAATTTCATTGCATCCAGAGGAGCCACTGCCGCTCGTGGCTTTCACAGTCAGAGGCAGCATCTGTCAGAAATGAACTGCCATCAGCATACCAACCCTCTCTCCATTAGGGCCACACAGAAGGCTGGAGCCTTCTTCCCTTAGGACTTCAGCAGGACCAACAGAGCTACCACTCCAGCCCGTCCCCTCGTTGGTTGGCCCTGTGCTTGCCAGCTTTACTCAGAACTTGCAGAAGGTGGCTTCTGGGAGGAGTGGTTGATTATGTGGCCGCCTTCCCCTGATTACCATGCTTCTGTTTTGCCCCACAGTCCTCTTTCTGACCCAAAGGAGAGTGCAGATCAGCGAATCCTTGAAGCTCAATGTAGCCAAAGGGCTCACGCAGGCATTGCGGAAGGCTTTCCACCAGAACGATGTCTCGGCTCATGTACGTAAGCCCCCTGCTTGTAATCAGGCCAAGTCTGCCTCTTGAGTACAAAGGACGTTTACATTGTTTTCCTCCTTTCTAGGTACCATAACCACACTGGCCAGAAGTAGAATCTTTCTTCATTTTGGCAAATAGCTAATCTAATGCATGTTGGCTGGAGAAAAAGGTCACATTTTGAGATGGGAAATTGAGATGAATTGCCTTATGTCTAGATTTTTTTTAAAGCCTAGATATACTGTTTCAAACTGTCCCATTATCCCATCATTTGGGGAAAGTGTTTAATATCATTTGTATAATCCCTAGAAACCGTCCATTGTTTTTTTCCTTTATCTTCCTCATATTACAAATAGTGATTTATTTATGGACATTTAAAAATTATTCCAACTTGTAAATCAAGTCTAACTTTGCTTAAATTGCCAGCAGCAGACAGAGAAGTAAACATTTTTCTTCTTTCCAAACGCTTTAATGCCAAGTACCGTTCAACAAGCGCTGGCTGATTTTGATGGCATATCTGAGTGATGGAAGCTTTGCTTTACACTCTTGGATTTGCTTCCAAGTTTTCAAGCAGTAAATGCAATTGGCAGTTGGTGGACTCCCTTTTGCACCAATAAAAAATATTGCTCTGGCTTCTTTTTCTGATGTTTTGTCCTCTGGCTGTACTCAGCTTGGTGATCCCTCCTGACCCATCACACCAAGGACTAGGAAGGAGATTTAGCACATGGTTTATTGGTCATTGTCAATCTCTTTTATACAGTTCTGGCCAAGAAAGAAAAAAAGGAAAAGGAAAGAAAAGGAAAAAAGAAAGAGAAAGGAAGGAAGGAAGGGAAAAGAAAAGAAAAGAAGAAAAGAAAGGAAAAAAAAAAAGAAAAAAAGGAAAGAAAGATGTTCCATGAGAAACTTCTGTGGTTTTCTGCATAGAAACTCCATTTGGAATTTGAACATGTGAATGTTCCCATTTAGTTGCCTGATATGATTTTCTCTAAATTTCAATTATTCTCAAACTACCTTTTTAGTTTTGGTCTTTTCTGCATATCATCAAAGTATTAGGTTTTTAAAAAATGGGTTCATTTTTTTTAGGCTGGGCACAGTGGCTCACACCTGTAATCCTAGCAGTCTGGGAGGCTGAGGTGGGAGGATTGCTTGACCTCAGGAATTCAAGACCAGCCTGAACAAGACCAAGACCCCATCTTGACTAAAAATAGAAAAATTAGCCAGGTGTCATGGAACATGACTGTAGTTCCAACTACTTGGGAAGCTGAGGCAGGAGGATTGCTTGAGCTCAGGAATCTGAGATTGCAGTGAGCTATGATGATGCAACTGCACTCTACCCAGCTGACAGAGTGAGAGAGACTCTGTCTCATAAAAAAGAAAAAAAAAAAGAGGATTCATTTTTTAAAACTTAAATCATTTCTTTTGAAAGGACATTTGATAATTACCATCATACGTGGAAATCAGGATCATTTGCCACAAATAAAAATGCGAATAATGGGAAGCAAACAGCTTGTTAAATTTAAGCTAGACGTTATTGCCTGCAGAAGGCTCTGAGGCTGAGCCTGGTGTCCTTTGTTTGCTTAAAAAAGAAATTAGGAAGGGTTAGAAAGATGTTAAAAGCAAATAATCACTGAGCTGAGTCTTGTTCCTTGACATAACCAGAAGGATTGAAAAGGGAGCAGCTTTCTCACTGGATGTTTAGTGGAGTTTTGTGCTGTGTCCGTGTCCCATCCTGAAGCATACCTGTTTCAGCTAAAATCGTCTCAAACACCATCTTTAGGAAACAGACTGAGGGAGAGCACACAGTGTGCAGGAACCAAAGCCACGCCCACCCTGCTGCAAAGTCACTCGTCTTGCTCCCTTTGGAGAATACACGTTACTCCTAATGAAGAAGCAAGAATAAGAGGGGGGAGCAGGTGTTCAAAATGCCCTGAGTTCCAGTTTTACAAGATTCAAACAGTTCTGGAGACGGACAGTGATGATGGTTGTGCACCATTATGAATTTGCTTAATACCACTGATCAGTACACTGAAATATGTTTAAGATGGTAGAGTGTATGTTGTGTGTATTTTACCACAGTAAAAAAGTTGGGGGGCAGGGCCAAGATGACAGACTAGAAATAACCCACACACGCTGCTCTCTAGGAGAGGATGGAAACTGCAAGTTGCTGCCTTCCTGTGGATGGACTCTCTTGGAGAGAGCACTGTGGATCACCAGAGAACTGATGGGAGACACTCAGAATGGAGGAGACAAGAATGGGGAGTTCCACTTGTCAAGATTGGAAGATATTGGGGGGAGACCCCACATGTGGGGAAGGGACAAAAGAGAGAGCCCCAGAGCCCCACGTTTCTTGTGCGGACACTGTGACTCGAGCTGTGAGGGGCCCCCACCACCACCGTGGGCCTCCATACTGATAGGGGAGCTGCTTGGAGACTGCATCATGAAGATGAATCAGAAAGCAGGCTCAGCAGGGACCTGCTGGCCTCAGTTCCCAGGTTGCTGCAGCTGATGCCACTCTGAGCTCTTGGGTCCAGAGTACCCAATCTACACAGGGATTGGCTTCGGTGCAGCTGCCCCAGCACTGCCTCTTGCCTGGCCGAGGAGGAAGCAGGGAGATCAGACGCTCTCACATGCCCATGGCTGGGAGCCGAGTGCCTCTCCCACCCACCAGGAAACTCGGGCAGAACTCAAGGGGTCCCATGGTAGCAGCCTCAGCAGGACCTGTGTGTGGAGAGAGCCCCAGCCATCCAGCAGCCCAGCCCCTGTGGCCCCATGCACCAACATGTGGAATAAGCCCCCCTGACCCTGTGCACTGCTGCACCAAGGCCCATGCTCTCTCAGACCTGGGCACTGAGCGGAGGTCCACATCCTTGTGGACCCACCCACCAATCAGCGACCATGCAACTGGAGGAACAAGCCCTTTGACCTGTGCGCCACCACTGGAGGTCCACGCCCCTGTGGACCTGTGCTCCATGTGGTAGGCCACACACTCTGGCCTTGTACACTGGCCAGTGGGCCACACCCCACCCCGTGCACTGTGCAGTGGGCTGCCCCCCCACAGAGCCACACACTGTGCAGTGGGCCACACCTCTTGGTCTTGTGTGCCAACCAGCAGGCCATGCCTCTGCGACCCGGAGTGCCAACCAACAAAACAAACCTCTCGGCCTTGTTTGCCAGCTGGCAGGCCATGCCCTCACACACCTATGGTCCAGTTCACCACCACCCGCTAGCCACAAGCTGCCCCCCACTGCATACTGCCATTACACCTAGACCAAGATGAAGCCAACATCTGTAGCCCTGACACCTGTGGCCACAGCCTAGATAGCCTCACCAAACCACTGACACCACCTCAGGGACACCCAGGCTGAGCAATCTCTTTTTTTTTTTTTTGAGACAGAGTCTCACTCTGTTGCCTGGGCTAGAGTGCTGTGGCATCAGCCTAGCTCACAGCAACCTCAAACTTCTGGGCTCAAGCGATCCTTCTGCCTCAGCCTCCGAGTAGCTGGGACTACAGGCATGCACCACCATGCCCAGCTAATTTTTTCTATATATCTTTAGCTGTCCAATTAATTTCTTTCTATTTTTGGTAGAGAGGGGGTCTCGCTCTTGCTCAGGCTGGTCTCAAACTCCTGAGTAAGCAATCTCTTGAAATGCCTGCCTCAGTGGAGAGGGACTCATCCAAATCCCTGTCAGAGCTTCCAACAGCAGCCGAGGGACCAACCCACCACTCACATGAAGATCCCCTAGCACTGGCCCAAATCCCACAATCTGCCCAGACACTGGCCAAGGTCTTGCGATGCATCCAGGCAACCACGAAGGTCCTGGGGCCTGCACAGTCGCTAGCCAAGGTCATGCCACCCGTATTCGTGGAGAAGGATTTGCTCAGCTCCCACCTGAACTTCCAATAGTGGCCTGGGGACCAAGCCACCAATCTGAACGAATATCCCCCAGCACCGGCTTAGACTGTGACACCACAGGGGGATCAAGATGATGCAGGAGAACAGCTGGCTCTCAGTGCATCCACCCCTCTCCTGCTGGATCAGTCCTCCAGAGTATGACACAAAAGCATTATCTAGGGACCTCTCCTTCTTCTCACAAAGTAGGAGAGTTCTCGGCAAAGGGGAACAGGTGCACCACAAATGTATCAGCCCTGAGCTGAGAGAAGAAGTTTCAGATGAGAAGAAACCAGCAAAAAATTTTGGCAACATGAAAAACAAGCGTATTCAATACCACCAAAGGATCACAATAGAGCCACAGGAATGGACCCCAACCAAAAAGAAATTGTCAAATTGTCAGAAATGGAATTCAGAATATAGATGGCAAACAAGATGAATGAAATTGATCAGAGATTTGAAAACCAACACAAAGACACCAAAAAAAAATTTCAGGGTATGAATGATGAAAAATATGAAAACTCACTAAAGAGATAGATAACATAGGAAAAGATGTAACGGAACTTAAAGAAATGAATGAGTCATTTAGAGAACTACAAAATACAGCAGAAAGCTTCAGCAACAGGCTAGACATAGCAGAAAAAAGAATCTCAGAGCTTGAAGACAAGGTTTTTGAATTAACCCAGCCAGTCAAAGATGCAGAAAAAAGAATAAAGAAGAATGAATAATCACTCAGAGAAATACAGGACTATGTGAAATGAGCCAATATATGAATTATAGGTATCCTGGAGGGAGAAGAAGAAAAAGCAAAAAGCATGGAAAACTTATTCAGGGAAATTATTGAGAAAAACGTCCCTGATATCATCAGAGATTCAGATATCCAGATAGAAGATGATCATTGAATACTGGAAAGATTCACAGTGAATAAGACATCTCCAAGACACATAATCATCAAACTAGCCAAAGTCAAAATGAAGGAGAAAATTCTATAAGCTTAAAGATGAAAGCAGCAACTAACCTACACAGGAAAACTCATCAGGATAACAGCAGATTTCTCAGTGGAGATCTTACAAGCCAGAAGGGATTGGGGCCCCATTTTTAATCTTCTTAAAGAGAACAACTGCCAGCCAAGAATTTTGTATCCTGTAAAAATAAGTTTACTAAATAATGGAGAAATAAAGAGTTTTCCAGACAAGCAAACACTAAAGGAATTTGTTACTACTAGACCTGCCCAGGAAATGCTCAAAAGTGCATTATACATGCAATAGCACAGTAGATACCCACCAGTGTAAAATTACCCAAAAGTTATAGCTCACAAATCTTATGAAAGAATAGCACAAGAGACAAAACAAAACAATAAGGTATCATCCAACCTGGTGAACAGAACAGCATCCCACATGTCAGTACCAGCACTCAGTGGGAGCAGTCTGAATACTCAAAAGACATAGACTGGCTGAATGGATGAAAAAACACAACCCCAAAATTTTCTGTCTCCAAGAAACGTATCTAAACTGCAAGGACACACACAGACTCAAGGTAAAATGGTGGAAAAAAATATTCCATGCAAATGGAAACCAAAAGCAAGGAGGTATAGCCATTCTCATATCAGATAAAATAGACTTTAAATCAACAATGATTAAAAAAAAGACAAAGAAGCCGGGCGCAGTGGCTCACGCCTGTAATCCTAGCACTCCGGGAGGCCAAGGTGGACGAATCGTTTGACCTCAGGAGTTCAAGACCACCCTGAGCAAAAGTGAGAACCCATCTCTACTAAAAAAAAAAAAGATAGAAAGAAATTAGCTTTCTATTAGAAAACAGAAAGAATTTAGACAACTAAAAAAATATATATATATAAAATTAGCCGGGCATGGTGGTGCATGTCTGTAGTTTCAGCTACTCGGGAGGCTGAGGCAGAAGGATCGCTTGAGCCCAGGAGTTTGAGGTTGCTGTGAGCTAGGCTGACACCACGGCACTCTAGCCTGGGCAACAGAATGAGACTCTGTCTCAAACAAAAAAAAAGAAAAAAAAAGACAAAGATAATCATGTATAATGGTAAAGGGAGCAATTCAGGAAGAAGACATAACCACCCTAAATATTTACTGTATATGCACCTAGCACAGGTACTCCCAGTTTCATAAAACAAATTCTTCTAATGTAAACAAAGAAATAAACAGCAGCATCTTAATTGCCAGGGATTTCAACACTCCATTGACAGAAGTGGAAAGATCATTGAAGTAGAAAATGAATAAAGAAACACTAGACTTAAACAGGACTCTAAAACAAATGGACATAATAGACATATACAGAACATTATACCCCAAAACCAATGAATATACATTCTTCTCATCAGCACATGGAACATTTTCCAAGATTGATCATATCTTAGGCCACAAAACAAGTCTTGGCAAATTAAAAAAAAGTTGAAGTCATACCATGTATCTTCTCAGACCACAGTGGAATAAAACTAGAAATCAATTTCATGAGAAACACTCAAATCTACATGAAGTCATGGAAATTAAACAATCTGCTGCTGAATGATCCTTAGGCCAATGATGAAATTAGGATGGAAATTAAAATATTCCTTGAACTGAATGACAAAGGGGACACAAGCTTTCAAAAATATTGGGATGCAGCCAAAGCAGTCCTAAGGTAAAAGTTCGTAACCTTAAATGCCTGCATCAGAA
>CAUYSK010110350.1:0-52722 GCA_963575035.1 Avahi laniger
TGGTGTTTGTGGTTGCTGTGTGCTAGTGTGATGCCACGGCACTCTAGCCCAGGCAACAGCGCAAGACTCTGTCTCAAAAAAAAAAAAAAAAAAAAAAAACTCCCTGACTATAGTGAGGTAGAAGGGAAGAGGGAATTATAGTAGTTAACTAGATGATAGATAGAAGAATTTATTTGAAATATGACATAGAGACAAAAAATGAAAAACACAGAAGAAGGTTTATGAGCCATGAAGGAAAAAAGGCAGTCTTTCATTAATCAGGGCTCCTGAAAGATAGGAAATAAAATGGTGAGAAAAATTTTTTTTCAAGAGAAGTTAGAACAGCAACTGATTTCTCAAAAGCAGCAGCAGAAACCACAAGACAGTGGAAAAAGATCTTCAATGTGCTGAAATAAAATGTGTCACTATAAATTCTATTCTCTGTGAAAATATTTTTTGAGATGTGGACTCAAAATAGAAAATTTTAGACCTCCAAATCTCATGGTATTATCCACCAGCTGATCCTCACTAAAGGATGCTCTTTAATTAGAGTAAAGGTGATCTGATGTATAATAAGCAAAATTGAAGAGCAAAAAAAGTGATGAATATATTGGATTATAAATCAATTGGCTTGGGGTTACTGTCTTTCAAATTAACCTTTAAATATGATATTCATTGTATATTTTGATAGTTAATATAACAAGTTAAGGAAATTTTCCTCTATCCTTAGCTTTCTATGAGTTTTTAATTAAGAATAATTGTTAAATTGGCCAGTGGCTCATGCCTTTAATCCTAGCACTCCGGGAGGCTGAGGCAAGAGAATTGCTTGAGCTCAGGAGTTTGAGACCAGTCTGAACAAGAGCGAGACCTTGTCTCTACTAAAAATAGAAAATTAGCCAGGTGCCAGTGGGGACACCTGTAGTCCCAGCTACTGGGGAGGCTGAAGCAGAAGGATTGCTTGAGCCCAGGAGTTTGAGGTTCCTGTGAGCTATGATGACGCGACTGTACTCTATTTGGGGAGACAGAGCAAGAGTCTTTCTCAAAAAAGAACAAAAACCAAAAAAGAAGAAGAATTGCGAAACTTAGCCAAATAATTTTTTTGACATTTATTGAGATGATCATGAGGGTTTTTTCCCCCTAATTTAATCCATTTATGTAGTGAAGTACATTAATAGATTTCCTAGGGTCGACCCATTCATATATTCCTGGGATAAACTTTACTTGGTCATAGTGTTTTCTTACTATATTTTTAATGACTGCAGGATCTGTAGTGATATCCCGTTTCATTTCTGATATTATTGATTTGTCTTTTCTTTTTGTTTTTCTTAATCTCACTAGAAGTTTATCAATTTTATTGATTTTTTTCAAGAGCCAGCTTTTGTTTCACTGATTTTCTCTTTTGTTTTTCTTTTGTCAGTTTCATTTATTAATATTTCTACTCTTTATTGGTTCCTTTTTTTCCTGCTTGCTTTGGGTTTATTTTGCTCTTCTTTTTCTAGCTTCTTCCTATAACATCTTAGAATCATTTTTTTTCATGTAACTATTCAGTAGTATAAATTTTCCTTCCATCACTGCTTTAATTATATCGCATATTATTTTTATATACTATATTTTCCATTTCAGTAAGCTGTATCTTTTTTAATTTCCTCTGAGACTTCCTCTTTGACTTGTGAATCAAATAATGTATTGTTTCATTTCCAAGTGTTTGGATATTTTCCTATTTTCTTTGTTATCAAATTTCAGTTTGATTCCATTATGGTCAGAGACCATACTTGGTATAATTTCAAGTTTACTGAGGTTTGTTTTGTGGTCCAGGATATGATATATTTTGAAGAATATTTCATGAGAACTTGACCAAATCTGTGATTTCTGCTGGTGTTGAATGGAATACTCTAAATACAAGCATTCCTTGTTTTATTGCACTTCTCAGATATTGCAGTTTTTACAAATTGAAGGTTTGTGGCAACCCTGCATCAAGCAAGTTTATTCACGCCATTTTTTCCAGCAGTGTGTGCTCACTTCCCATCTCCTGTCAGCAGTTTTTAGCAATAAAGTATTTTTGAATTAATGTATTCCATTGGTTTTTTTAGACATAATGCTATCGCACACTTAATAGACTAAGTGTGTATAAAGTTTCTCTTCATTCTTGAAGGATATAGAATTTGCAGTCAGTAGTTCTTTTTTTTTGAAAAATGAGTGGTTTTTTTGTTTTTTTTTTTTGAAAAACATTGTGCTATTTCCTTTTTGGCCTCCATAGTTTCAGTTGAGAAATCCACGATCATTTAAATTGGCATATTCCTATCTGTAATGCATTATATCTCTCTGGCTACTTTCAAGAAATTTTTTTTCTTTAGTTTTTACAAGTTGGTTTTTAAAAATAGTCTATTGCTTAAATTTTGATTTCTACAAAAAGAAGTTATTAAGAAAAATACCTATTTTCCAAAGAGAATATCTTTCTATTGGAGCATAAAATACTGGAGAAATGGTCTTTAAATAATTAATTACCCATTCCTTATTTCTTTCCCCCTTATGCCTCAGCTCTAGAGATTAGTGTCTAGACTTCTACTGGGAATGTTCAGTGGTTTTGTTTGTTTGTTTGTTTCTAATAGATCTCTTTGAAAAGAAAGACTCTTTCTGGTTTCATCTACTTTATAGTTTCTAGAAATTCTTCACAGTTCCTATAATGCTTTCTAGACCTTTGTTCATTTGATATATTTATTTTTATACTATTTTTGCATTCCAATAGTATGTGGATAGGCAAAACTACTCCTTCAAAAATATTATGTTTTAAATTTTTATTTAAAGATAATATCACAATGGCTGTTAAGACCATGGTAAAAAGATGATAGGAGAAGACATAGTCTGTCTCTCTTCTAGCAGAGTGTAGCAACATTTATCCAGGAATTTGTGAAATATGAAATCAAGGTGGACCTTGGACTAGAAAGATAATGAGAATAGTCAAAGGGTAACTCCTTTTTTATGGTCACACTTCCCATCTGACCAGTCAGCGTGCTCCCTAGCCCAGTCTACACAGTAACTATTTTCAAACTCTTATATTAGAATGTGGCTATGCCTCTAGGCTTGGACTATAGGAGAAAGAAATAAGTGTATTTCTCTACTCTTATCCAAATGGTGGTCTAGCCTCCTCATGTGATATTTGTTTACCTTTTACATTACAAACACTTCTAAAATAGGAACTATTTTTTACCTTACTTGTATGTTCTGTAGTGCCCACACTGTAATTTGTCACATATTTTCTCAATTAATTTCCTAAAAATGAATGAATTTTGTCACCGTTATCCTGTATCTCTGAATTTTTTCTGCCTTTTAACTGGTGCCTCTTTTTAAATTGCATTTATATGTGTGTATAAATGTTCTTCAAAATTCTGTCATAAACATCTGTTCTTTTTGATCAGTCATGAGGGCAACTATTCCCATGCCTGCAATTTTCACTTCCTTTGCAGATGACCTCCTAAAATTACATGTTCATCCACACGTTTTGATTCACTATAGAAGACATAGTTCCCTTTCATTTGGTTCACTATCATCACAAATTCATTATGTTACAAACCAAACCAAACCAAATAAATTTTCCCCAAACCATATTCTCTTCCAAACTAGTACTTCAGAATCATCTTTGACCCTTCTCTGTTTTTGACCCTTAAATCAAATCTACAATCAAATCCTATTGTTTTTTTTAATTTTCATATGTAATGCCACCAGATATTTAAGTCCTTATTTTTAAGAACTATAATATTCTTCCAGCTGGTTTCTCACC
Organism: Avahi laniger; assembly: GCA_963575035.1. NCBI lineage: Eukaryota > Metazoa > Chordata > Mammalia > Primates > Indriidae > Avahi > Avahi laniger. The sequence continues at coordinate 3,758 of CAUYSK010110350.1, forward strand.
TGTCTTCTTTATTTCTTCCCATGTACTACTGCCAAAATAATTTTGGTAAAATGTGGATTTCATCATGTACTTCAGTAACCTACAGTTGGTTTCCATTTATGACCATTTAAAACTCAGCAAATTTTTCAGGACAGTGCATGGTCTGTTCAGCCAACCTACTCTTATAATCTTCTCTTTCCTTACATAAAACCACAGTGTCATAGTATTCTTTCTTCTATAAAACTCTCATTATTAGTGGTATATGCTGATGCATTCATGCTTTCAAATATTATCTTATGTGTTCTTAATAGGAATAATATTAGCCAATACCTTTTGTAGACTTAGATGCCAGGTACTGTTATAAGCGATTTACGTGTATTTACTTATTAACTCAAACATTTACTTAATGAGATAGAGACTATATCTGATCCTATTGTACAAATGGGGAAATTGAGGAAGAGAGGATAACATGCCCACAGTCACAGAGGTCATAAGTGGTAGAACTGGGATTCACACTTAGGCAGTCTGATTCCAGAACGTGTGCTCTTAGCACCTAAGCCTTTCACAGAATAACACCAGCTGCATTTATTCACTGACTATTGAACCTACTTTCTGGGCATTTTATTTTTGTTTTTCTATTGGCTCTTTATAATAACCTTATAAAGAAGATATTATTCTCATATTATCTATGATGTTATTGAGGCTTAAAGAGTTGAAATAAATTGTCCAAGATTAGGCTAATAAAGAGGTAGCTCCAGGCTTATTACCTACATGTATCTGTTGAGTCTAACTCCATAATCTTTCTACTTTTCTTTTTTTTTTCTTTCTACTTTTCTAAGCTGCCTTCTTATCCAATTTTGCATTAATAGTTTTAAGTTTACCATTTGTTAATTCTGTTTCATCTAATAGCTAATAAACTTCTCAAGATCAAAAACCATATATTAAGCTTTTTTGCTAATGTTTACAGAATCTAGCATAACTGAGGTCACAGTATATTCACAATTAAAGGATGGAGATTGATTTATTGACTGGTTTCATCCACAACAAGGAATTAAAGGCATTGATGTCATTGAAGGAACTGAATGAAAAGTTGACAAACCAATTAATAGTATCCTATAAATGTTGGGGGTGTGTGGACTTGATATAAAGGTCAGTAATGTTAGTGGTATGGCATTTTCAAGGATAATGAGGCATACCATTTCCTGTTTGTCACAAGTCCTACTAGGTCTACTTCCCTTATTTGTGTTACTTTTCTGGTACGTATAGGCTTATACTTTTCTTAATCCTGATTTGCACAATGGCCCTATATATTTTCTAAAGGAAGAGGGTACTCTGTTTAGTGTCCATAAAAGACTATTTCTCTATATTAGTAACACTACTATCATACTAGCCTCTATGTTTTGTGTTCACAGAAGGAAACGTGACAATAATTTAAAAGTTAGAGAAGAGAGGCTTTACAAAATATGGCCTGGAGAACCAGACTTTGACCCTAGACCATTGATACCTGATAGATTTAGATCTGCTTCTACCTTACGTACTTGACTGGGGCGTATCTAAGTGATCTCAGAACTCAAATATAATCTTTAATCATAAATGTCATAAATATATACTGCTATTTATTTTGTGAGTAAACATCATTATATTCTCTGATTTCTTGATCAATTCTTGATTTCCCTACCCTCTGAGTCTGATACAGCCAAATTCAGCAATAGCATATTTTGTTCTCAGGAACTTTTTTGGCAGTAGCAATCTTAAACAAAGCAGTTTCCTTTTTAGAATGTGTATTTTCATGTTTGCTTCATCTGTTGTCCAATTACATTAACCAATTAATCTTAAATTAGATTAATTAAGCCTCAAATAAAAGACTTTTGTCAGGTGTCAGAATCTGGAATCAAAAACAACAGAGCATAGCTCATTCAACAAATGCCTTGGGTTTTTAGGTTAATCTAGCATATAAACATTGAGCATACAAACTACTAGATCCACAGAGACTTTTAACAAATACTTTAATTCTAAAAGGGCCTTATTTTCTAGAGCTGCATAAAAAATTTTCATGTATTTAGATTTATGTGATTGTTATTGTATCCTATACTTATATTTGTCTTTGGTTTATATTTATTTACAGAACTCTTATCCAATAGATTGAAAGTGTTAGACTGTACTGAGCCATTTTTTTTTCTGTCAGAAATTATAGAATTTTAAATAGCTTCTTTTCCATTTTTGTGATCTGTGTTCACACCTCTAGTAATAATGAAGTAGTAAACTACTCTCTCATTGTACTTCATTGCTAATCTCCAGAGTTTTCTTTTACCTTACCCCAATAGCTTATGTAGTACACATTTCTTGTAGGGTATTCAGTTTATATATGTCAGATTCTCTAGGGCCATGGCTTTTGCCAGATGAAGCACTTTTGATTTTGAGGCTGATGAAACACAGTGCAGTTATTGATCTGTGCATGACATAGCCTGTCTCTCTCCTAGCAGAGTGTAGCAACATTTATCCAGGAATTTGTGAAATGTCACTCGGATCATGTTCGCTAGGTAAACTGTGCAAAACCCAGGATCTGAGCTGAGAATCCATGTGGAATTGGACGTGACTGTCTTATTCCTACGTCCTATCTTCTGGATGAACCAAGTGATATTTGTTAACAGAATGTCTGTGTCCTGTATTAGACTTTGTAAGAAACTATTATTATCACTTAGAACATTGTGTACTGTAAAATCATACTTCTTATACTGTGTTTTCAGATTCACTTCTGATCTTAACCACAGAAAATACAAAGATAAGAATATGTGACCTGAATAGCATCAGTTAGAAATTTATTTTCTGTTTATAAACAAAGCAGTGTTATAATATATTGCACAGTCTTACTTTTCTGATAGTGTTCTCATCCTTTGCATCAATATACTTTCAGGTAGGTATGTCTCATTAAAATATTAACATGCCTGGAAATATAACTTGTAACATTTTTCTCACTGTTGGGTTATTATGATATTTAACTATGCATATATTTAAGAATTTAGTTTTAAATGACTAGAATATTGGTTTGCACATGGATAGATGTATTTACATTTGTTACAATTCAATTTACTTTAATGTACCTACTGCATGTAAAACACTATAATAATGGGATAGTTAACAATGAATTAAATATGACCCTTATCCTCTGTAATAAGAGAATTGGATATGTATATCACAATACAAGGGAATTATGAGATACAAATAAATATATATACCATATATATACCATGAACATGTAGCGGAGGGAGAGAGCCAGTCTTCCCTGCCATTCTTTAGTAAGACTTTTGAAAGAGGTGGCATTTATGCTTATTCTTAAGGTTTGGCATGATCATGAAAGTTGTGTGCATTGAACAAAGCCATGAAAAGAAAGGAAAGCTTGAAAAGACATCCAGGTGAGAAAGCAGTTTGTTAAGAATAGTGAGTAATCTGGTATGACTGTGGTTCTCAACCCTGGCTGCATATTATCCTCTTCTGGGGAGCTTTAAAAAATACCTGTACCCAGGATTCACCCTGGACCACTTAGCAAGTATCTGAGGGTGGGCCCTGTACCTTGGTAGGTTTTAAAAGCTCTTAGCTGATTCTGACGTAGAGTGAGGACTAAGACCAAAGCTTGAGAGATTAGAGATTAAATGTAAGCAATTATTAATATATAAGAGATTGTTTAAATATCAAGACAAAATACAATAAAGAAGAGATCAAGACGATATTACAATATTAATAGAAGTAAAAAGAGTTAAAAAAATAAACAAGATTGGTTATAACAGAGTTTGATAGCCAATCCCATATAGGAAGATAAAGAAAAGGGAGGTATTTAAGATATTTTCCAGATTGTTTTTTAATTAAAGTGACTATAAAGTTGATGATAGAAGAATTATGTTTGTTATAATATGCTAAATATTATGGGAGAAAAATACCAAGAAAATTGAATGAAATATAACAGATATCCTTATCTGTTATAGAACACTAGAACTTGCAAAAAAAATAAAGAAAAAAAGAAAAAATGTAAATCCCCAGGGGCTAAAATCAATGACAGCTTATCATGTAGCCAAGTGGTAATTTGTCACTGAAGTAGAGATATCAAATAAGTAGTAGGATATATGGGTTTAAAATTTAGGGGAGAGGGCTGGGCTAAAAGTATGAATTTTGGAGTCGTGAGTCCTCAGGTGGTATTTAAAAATATGAGGCTAAATAAAATCACCAAGGGAATGAAGGTAGATAGAAAAGAGATGAAGTCCAAGATTTGAGCCCTCACCCTTCAGCATTTGAAAATTGGACAGATGAGAAAGGAGAGGCCAGTTAAGTAAAAGGAAAACCAAGAAAAAAAAGTATCTAAGATGCCATGTGGTAAGATCGTCTATGTTAAATGCTGCTCAATAAAATGAGTTCATGAGAGGAATTGAGAAATAAGAGAAAGAGAGGAATTGAAGGATATAATTAAATATGCACATATTTGAGAGTTATTTCAAGGACCTTTGTTGTAAAGGGGAACAGAAAGCCTCTTAAATGTAAATACCTAATAGCTGAGGCTCAAGATAAATAATGCAAACGTTGATAATTTTGGTACTTTTAAGATAAAGCTAACAAATATTAAGGATATACATTATTTGAACAGAGCAATAAAAAGTCATGCTCTAAATATTTATCAAAAAGTTTCACAGAATTAGGCCACAAAAAGCTAAAATTTAAAAAATTAGTATCATGTAAACAATATTGTCCAACACATATGAAGTTAGAAATCAATTTTTAAAAATATCTGATGCAAATATATAGAGGTGTTTCTAAATCACTAATGGATCAAAGAAGAAAGGAAAATGAAAATGAGAAAATACTTTGAATTTAATGACAATAAAATAATACATATTGAAACTTGTAGGATGAAGCTAAGGTGGTACTCAGATGGAAATTTATGTCACTAAATACTTACATTAAGACTAGAAGAAAGTTGAAAATTCCAGAGCTAAACATACCATTTAAGAATGAGAAATTGAATAAATCTGGTGTTGTAGACTAGATTTATATCCCCCCAAAATTCATAACACCCTGTGTGATCATATCAAAGTTGGGGCCTTTGAGAAGTAATTAGGGTTAGATTAGGTCTTGAGAGTAGGGCCCCCATGATGGGATTAATGCCCTTATAAAAAAAGAAGGAGACATAGGATCTCTCTCTTCTCTCCACCATGTGAGAATACATAAGAAGGCCATGTGCAAACCAGGAAGAGTGCCCTCACCAGACACCGGATATGCTGTCACCTTGATCTTGGACTTCCCAGGTTCCAGATCTGTGAGAAATAAGTGTTTGTTGTTTAAGCCACCCAGTCTATGGTAATTTGTTATATCAGCTGACTAAGGCATTCAAAGAAAATAGAAAGAAAATTAAGATAAAAGCAAAAGTTGATATATAGAAAGCAAAAATGCAGTAGATGTGATCAAAGAAACCAAAGGCTGGGTCATTGAGACTAATAAATTGATAAATATTAACAAGTGTTGATAAGGATATAGAGAAATTGCAACATTCATACACTGCTTGTGGAAATATAAAATGGTGCAGCTATTTTGGAAAATGGTTTGACCAATCCTCAAAAAGTAAAACATAGAGTTGCCATATGACCTAGTAATTACACTGTTAGATATACAACCAAGAAAACTGAAAACATAAGTTCACACAAAAACTCATACATTCATTCACAGAAGCATTATTCATACTAGCTCAAAAATAGAAACAACCTGAGAGTCTGGTGAATGGAAAAAAAAATGTGGTGTATCCATACCAGTGGATTATTGTTCAGCCATAAAAAGGAATGAAGTATTGACACATGTTACAACATGGATGAACCTTGAAAACATTTTGCCAAGTGGAAAAAGCTTGTCACAAAAGACCATATAGTATGATTCTATTTATATAAAATGTCCAGAAAAGGCGAAATCTATAGACAGAAAGTAGATTTCGTGGTTACCTATAGCCCAGAGTGGGAGTGTTTGTAAAATGGGCATGAGGTTTCCAGATAAACAAAAATGGAGGGAGTTCATCCCCACTAGACTTGTCTTACAGAAATTACTAAACTGAGTTCTTTAAGTTGAGACAGCAATACAAAAGCATGTGAAAGTATAAAGGTCACTGGTAAAGGTAAATATTGATAGAGGAATATAGGATACTGTAACACTGTAATAGTGTTGTGTAACCACTTTTCATTCTGCTACAGAAGGTAAAAGACAAAAGTATAAAAATAATTATAACTATAAAAATATATTAAAGGATACATAATATAAAAAGATGTAATCGGTGATATCAATAACGAAGTATATTGGGGAGAAGTAAAAGTGTAGAGTTTGTGTATGTGATGGAAGTTAAGTTGTTACCAGCTTAAAATAGATTGTTATAACTATGTTTATGTAAGTGTCATGGTAATAATGAAGAAAATGCCTGTAGAAGATACACAAAGAAAATGAGAAAGGAATCAAAGCATGCCACGACAAAAAGTCAGTGAAATGCAAAGGAAGATAGCAACAGAGGAAAGGAGGGACAAAAGAGCCTCCAAATAGACAGAAAAACAATTAACAAAATGGCAACTATAAAGTCCTTCACCTTAAATAATTACTTTAAATATAAATGGATTAAACTACAAACAAAAGACCTAGAATTGCTGAATGGATTTTTAAAAAAATAAGATCTAAATATACTGTCTACAAGAGACTAACTTTAGATTTAAGGACACATTCCGAAAGTGAAGAGATGGAAAATGATATTCTATGCAAATGGTAAGCAAAAGAGAGCAGAGGTGGCTATACCAATATCAGACAAAATAGATTTTAAATCAAAACTATTATAAGAAACAAAGAAGAACATTTACCTGACAGAAGGATCAATTTACCAGAAAGATAAAACAGTTATAAATATTTATGTACCAAACCTCACAGCTTCTATATATATGAAGAAAACTTTGACAGAGTTAAGGGAGAAATATACGGCAACACAATAATAGGAGACTTTACTACCCCACATTCATTAATGGATAAAACAAAATTAAAATAGAAGTAGAAGACTTGAACGAAACTGTGGACCAACTGAACCTAGCAGATGTATACAGATCATTCCACCCAACAACAGCAGAACATACATTCTTCTCAAGGGCACATGAAATATTTTCTAGGATAGATTACATGTTAGGCCACAAAACAAGCGTTAAATTCAAGAAGGCTGAAATTGACCGAAGTATCTTTTCTGATCACAGTGGAATGAAACTAGAAATCGATAGCAGAAAGAAAATTGGAAAATCCACAAATGTGTAGAAATTAAACCACTGTTAACCAATGGATCAAAGAAGAACTCACAAAGGGAATTAGCAAATACACTGAGACAAATGAAAATGAAAACACAACATACCTAAAATTGTGGGCTGCAGCATAACTAGTGCTAAGAGGGAAGTTTATATACTGTATGTACATTTAAACATTTGTTAAGAAGGTAGATCTTATGTATTTTTTACCACAATAAAAATATGCAGAAAATCTTTTGATAAAAGGAAATATGTATTCATGATCAAAATTCTCTTTGCATCCATCTACAAAAAAAAAATTAGCCAGGCATGGTTGTGCACAACTATTAGTCCTGGCTACTGGGGAGGCTGAGCCAGGAGGATTTCTTGAGCCTGGGAGTTGGAGGTTTCAGTGAGCTGTGATTTGTGCCATGCACTCCAGTCTGGGTGACAGAGCAAGACCCTCTCTCTCATAAAAATAACTTAGCAAACTAGGAATAGCAGATAACTTTCTTATTCTTTTAAAAGGTGTCCCCCAAAACCCGAAACAACCATCATTCAGAATGATGGAAGTTAGAAGCATTTCTTTTAAAATCAGGAAGAAGACATTTTATACATGCTATCATTGCTTGTCTTTGATGTTATACTCAAAGGCCTAGTGAGCACATTCTTTGAGAGAAAGAAGTAAAAGTCAAAGCTATTAGATATGATGAAACAAAACCATCATTAGTTCCAGACACTATACTTGTCTCCACAGAATCTCAAAACAAATTACTATAATTAGTAATAGATTTCAGTAAGATTGCTTCATATAAAATCAATATATTCTAAGACAATGGGATTCATATTCACCAGCAATCCACAGAATATATTATACAACTTAAGAAATATTATTTAAGAGATAGCAGGAATTATGTGGTATCTAGGAGTGGAACATGTATCTCAGATTCAGGGATGTTAAAATGTGAAAAAAAGGTCTTTAAATTGCTATATGTGTTTTGGAAATACATACACACACATATATTTATACACTAAAAGTATAAAGAAATGTAAAGGAAAAATAAACACCAAATTCATTCAGGAGAGTGATTATTTCTCATGAGTCAGGAGAGAGGTTGGTAGCTTTGAACTATATTGATAATACATTGTCTTGAATGGTTGATACATAGGCATTTGTTGTATTTTTTTAATATGCCTAGGGCATATTTGAAATATTTTATTAAAAAACTATTCAGGAAATCTACCAATGTCATTATCCCAGAGAACGAATGCTGACGGTGGAACAAATCTTTGCAGCAAGATAATAAGTTTGAGGGATGTCTGCTGTATTGGCAGAAGAGAAGTCAAAGGAGGAGTACAAAAAGAAATGTACAGAGAAACTGGCGGAAAACAAGACTAAGTAATAAAGAAACAAAGGAGAGAACATTTTTAACAAGAAAAAGAGAAGATTTGATCAACAGTGTCAGATGCCATAGAGGAATTGAAAATACAAAATTGAGAAGAGATTGTTGGATTTCACTTAGAAGGCTGTGTTAGCAGGACTCTCTTGATAGCAAGTGGTAGAAACTGAACTCTAACTAATATAAGAAGAAAAAAACCTCACAAATCAAAGGATGAACTGTAGAGAATAGACTTGGGAAGGGTAGAGATAAGGGGAACCAGACACTCTAATGTCTTTAATGCTTTTCTATCTCACATCTCTTCATCCCTGACACAGCTTTCTCAGTGCAGCTCTGGCCATGAGTACTGGTCATGTGGTAAGCCTATATTCTTATAGCTTAGGCCCTAGAGAAGAAAAGGATTACTCCTCATTCTCATCTTTCACTCTTTCCCTGATTTACAAGGTAGTTGAATTACTGGGGCTACAGAGATAAAAATATTTTGTGAATATGTAATTTAGAGTTAGGATTTACATTTATTTTATTGTATGTATATTTTCACCTACATGAATAATTGGCAGGAATATCAGTCATACAGCATACAGGACAATTTCTGTTGGGCAGGATTGATCTACACGTTGAAGTACATTTAGTATTCTTTGCTGTCACCCACTTCAGTGCCAATCATTATGGCCCTCAAAAGTGCCCCCACAAATTTCCAAAATACTTATCTGGATAGTAGGTATACTTTGAGAACCACTGATTTAGAATCAAAGCAGAGAAACCAGCTTGATTAATAAAAACAAAAAGAACTCCCAGACTATCCTTTCCCTAAAGATCTGTGTGAGTCATAGTACTTTATGTAGCATACCTGAGAGTCAGATATTTATTTGGTTTTATTTATTGAGTGACTACTCTGTTAGGTCAAGCCTTAGTACTTGAAAGAATATGATAAACAGAAAACAATTCTAGATAGAAAATGAATTGAAGGATGATGGAAGAAGTTCCTATGGGGAAACTTTATATGTTGGAAAAAACAGCTTTTCAGTGAAATCTCTGAGAAATACTTTGAATAATATAGTATAAGTCTAAACTTTGTAAATCACTTTTTTTCCTCCTATAAAAGAAATTTCAGCTCTATGCTGAAAGGCATTTTGTGTGTGTGTGTGTGTAATTTTCACATACATTAGTTCTTAATGAAAAAAATCCCATTTTAAATGGTATCAGTAACTTTTTATTTTATCAAATCCAAAGATTGTAAAAACTTCCTTTAAACAACTGTCCATTTTTTTCTCTCTTGAATCTTATGAAACTTATACAGGGAATAGAGAAAACATTAAGTTGTTTCTCTTGAGAATCTTAGTACAGTATATTTATAAATGATCAACATCATATGAATACTTAGTATTGCTACTGTTAAATTTGTAATGAGTTGTAGGGATTTGAAATTCCCTGACTGGCTTTCATCCCAGTAATTTATTTGCAGGGCTTAGATACAGTATAACCAAAGAAAGACATACAGTTAACTATTGACCCTATCCCTACAACATTTCAGTTTCTAAGTATTAAGATGCTATTCATATGTAGGGTATGTTTAAGAAATATATATCATTTCACTAGTTTGAATATATAAAGTTGGGGCTACAAATGATGATCTTTAGCTTTTTGTTTATAACCCCCGAAATTGGTAATATTTAATTTAGATTAGTGTGATAATGCATTATTCCTAAGAACTGATTCAAGTATAATGTAAATAAAATTAATGTTCATATACATGCTTTTCAGAAGTTTATTAATTGAAAAGTACTTTATTTTGTATAAATTTCATAAATATATCATGGTCTATTATAAAGTTTTAGAAGTCAAAAATTATTCTAAGGAATATTGATGACTTTCTTTTGAAGTCTCTATAGGAATTAACTATTATGAGCAACTTGTAATTGTCTAGACTTTCACTGCCATTTGGTAACAGTAGCATACATGGACATTCATTTCTTCAGGCTAATCCGCAGAGGCCTTTTTGAGCAACCAAATACAATACAATAGGAAGTAATACTATTGTAATAGCACCCCACTAGGACAGAAAAACAATCAAATAAATGTGTTAAAATCTGATTTTTAGGAAAACCAAGTTTAATTAGAGGAGAATGAGGCAGTCTTCATGAGACTTTTGAAGTATTCTAGAGTTTGATAGCCTCAGTTTCTGATAACTATAACTCACTTGAAAATTTGTGGCTGTTCTTTCCTTAGATACAGATACAGTGTTAACATCTCCCTCAAACACCAAGTATTATTTTTGTTGATTTGACATGTCTATTTATTTTTTTATTTTTTATTTGTTGAATAATTTAATTGGCGTGAATTCTTTTTTCTTGTCCAACTCAACTTCAATATCTAAAAAACATACTGACAAAAGGATCAGAGGAAGAACAGAATTACAGAGAGTGTGTGTATACAGTACATGTGAGGAATAGATATTTCTGCATTGAATGAACTGAGTTTAAGCAATAGAAAGCAGCAGAAGGAGGCTGAAAAAGAAGGGTTCAGAAAGACCTTGCCCACTTTCTCCTTTGGGAGATCAGATGGCACTGCCATCCTTTTTCATTCCTATTGGGGGCAGGAGTCAGGATGGGTATGCACTGCAACCTGATGGTCATTAGTGAACATGTGTCTGCAGGTCATGTCTTTAGGAGGGCTGCAGCTGAACACATAATATTACTGTATGAACACTGAGAAATTATTTTAGTGGTAATTAATTATTTTGAATATATTTTGGTTTCAAATATTTGTCTCTGTATTTAGTATCTGGTGTTTAGGTTCAAAAGGGGCTTTTCTTCTGCTAACTTGAACAGAGATTTGAAATAAACCAATGGTTAAGTTCTTCTTGCTGTGAATAGCGAAATATTGATTTTTTCCATGAATACTTGAAAGTCAATTTTATTAGTTTTCTAAATTTCACATATAATACATTTTTACTATCCATTATTTTTCCCATAGTTGTGGGAAGAAATTTAAGTGATACGATTTAACTTAAATCCAGTTAAAATGCATTGGTTTAATTATTCAGTTTATTTTGAAATATACAGGTATCACATAAATTAAAATTTACTATAAATGTATATAATGACAAAACTATCACTACAAATTAAAGTATCTGTTAATTGTTTTTCAGTATTTTGGGCTGTTTTGAGAATTAAAAGTATTGGTAAACTATTTTGAACAATTTGACATTTGAAATAATAGTGTTCATTTTCATTTTGAGAAATCATATTTGAATATCTTTACAAAATATCTAATTGGACATTAGCTAGAACTTACATTACAAAGCTTAAGGGCATTGAATTAATTTATCTCCTTGTAAATGTTATTTAGAGTAGCATATCTCTTATCCATATGCAGATACCCATATTTCTCTGATAGAATCTAATTGGAACACATCAAGACAGATTGGCATTTTCAGTACCATAAAAAACTGCTTTGCTAATTGCAAACCATATTTAGTATGACCTTATAACAAAGTAGCACCTTAAGTGTCATGCTTTGTCTTTAATGTGCACACTGGAGCTGGGTTCATCTGTATCAGACAACTGTACTTCATGAAAAGAATTTTTTTCTTGATAGGCAATTAGCAGTAATTAGGAAGATTCACCTCAATAAGATGTCAACATGATATTGTTTAAAAAAGTTGAATGTCAGTGACTTAAAAAGAAAGTTCTTCTGACACATAGGTATGGCATGTGAAACATGAAATGTTAATTTAACTTTTCTGCTTATTATTCATGCACAATATTATTTTGTCATTCAGACACTACGCTGACAGAGTATAAGGGTGTTAAAATAGTGTTGCTAGAATAAAAAGAGGATTAATCTACCATTGACCAATTAGCCAAAGGGTACTTAATGGTCTCTAAAGGCTACTGAAGTCTAACTACTAGCAAAAGTATTGGTAAAACGTCCTCTATATTACCTTCATTTGCCTGACATTTTGTGAAACGTACAATAGGCTTTTAATAACTGCATTTGTCAGGAATAGTGTATAAATGAGTGATACAGTAACTCAGTGGATTTTTCGTAAGAAATTTTGTTACATAAATAATTATGTCTCTGGCTAAGATTTTTTTTTGGTTGTTGGTTTTTAATTTTTAATTATTGCTCTTGAAGATCTCAAGTATCATAACAAAGGAAATTCATATTTTTAAATTTAAACCTCTTGTTACTACACTTGAAGGAGTTACTAATCTGAACTATTTATCTTTGTAAGTAAGTATTTGTATGGAAAATATTTGTGTTAGTGACCTAGAAATTAATGTGATTGTCTTGATAACTTACAATATTTTAATCAACTATGTATTTAGACCTATGCATGGACAGTATACAGAATTTTATTTCTTTCAGTTGTATTCCATGTAAAAGCATAATATTCCCAATAAAAGAATATTGATTCTATTCACAGGAGGGAGAAATATCACTAAGAGCATGATAACTTTCTAGGGAGTTCTTGCCTGTAGAATTTACATAGATCTTGTCCAACTAGCATTTTCTCTGCAGTCTCATTTACTTCAATTTTGGTAATAAAATTTATGTTATTAATTATTAAAAAACACAATAATATTTTAAAATTGCTGCCTCTATTTAAGTATGAAGCAGAATAATCAGATCGTGAGAATATAAATGAACTTATTTCTGTATTCAACATTATGTTTTATGTCAGTTCTAAGTAGAATTTAAGATTAGAAATTTTGGCAAAATTTTTGAAAACAGATCACTTCCATTTAATGATAGCTTTTCTCTACTTTGACTTTGGCTTTCAAAAGGAGAAAGAAAAATCGGAGATTGCATTATTGTTATAGATGGGACCTAAATCTCGCTTTTCACTTTGGTTGCTGATTGACCTTTTACAACTGGAAAGAGTTCTGCCATCAACATTTCCTCCACAGGCTTTTGAGAAAACCCTGATCCAGTATCCCTGGCATTCTCCCTCACTTTGGCTGGATTTTCTTGAATTTCTCTGTCTCTATTTTTCAGATCTCACTATCCTAACTAAAAATATTTTCTAAATTTTTAAATGGTTCATTATTTTTAGTCCAATTTTGGAAAATATATGGGAAAAACTGAACACTGTCTTTGAATGTCATAGGGTGGTTATTGTCCAGAAAAAATGGTAGATCAGAATCATTCTCATAATGAAGTGAAGAGCTACACCCAATCCTGTTTTTTTCCCTCGGAGCACTGCTCCTAAACTAGCTGAATACTCAAAAGCATTTTCTTTACATGTGCTGCAACTAGCATCAAATTTGTTGAATAGGCAGATATTGAATATTTTATTCTTTGGAGACATCAAGATCAGAGAGTATCTAAAAATATATTGTTTTGGGAGTAATTAGGGAAATGGTTCTTTCAGATATTTTTTCTAAATCCTTTATTTCTCATTATTGGGCCTGAAGAATATTTTCCATGAGGGCTGTTTTTTTCCTCCTGATAATTCATTGTTTTTTTTAATTTGCCAGTTTTTTTTTTTAATTTAGGAATATCCCAGGGGTACAAACGTTTTAGTTATGTATGTTCCTTTGGTAAAGTTTGAGTCAATGTTATAAGTGTGCCCATCACCTAGATAATGTGCATTGTACCCATTAGGTGTGAATTTACCCAGCCCCTACTCCCCGCTACCACCTGCTTGATTTTCATTGAGTTTTACTTCCATATGTGCATATAAATGTTGACCAATTAGTTCTAATTTAAAAATAGTGAGTACATGTGATGTTTATCCATTCTTGTGATACTTCACTTAGAAAAATGGTCTCCAGTTCCATCCAGGTTTTTACAAAAGCTATTAGTTCCCCATTGTTTTTATAGCTAAGTAGTACTCTGTGGTATACATATACCACATTTTATTAATCTCTTCATGAACTGATGGGCATTTGGGTTGATTCCACATCTTTGCGATTGTGAATTGTGCCGCAGTAGACATTTGAGTGCAAATATCTTTTTGGCAAAATGACTTTTTTTCCTTTGGGTAAATGCCCAATAGTGGGATTGCTGGATCAAATGGTAGGTCTACTTTCAGTTCTTTGAGGTATCCCCATACTGCTTTCCATAGAGGTTGTACTAGTTTGCAGTCCCACCAATAGTGTAATAGTGTTCCTTTTTCTCTGCATCCATGCCAGCATCTGTTGTTTTGGGACTTTCTGATAAAAGCCATTCTCACTGGAGTTAAGTGATATCTCATTGTGGTTTTGATTTGCATTTCCCTGATGATTAGAGACATTGAGCATTTTCTCATATGTTTATTGCCCATTAATCTTGCTGCTTTTCAAAAGCTTGTGTTCATGTCTTTTGCTCACTTTTTTATAAGGTGGTTTGATTTTTTTTCTTGCTGATTTGCTTGAATTCTTTATCGATTCTAGTTATTAACCCTTTGTTGGATATATAGCATGCAAATATTTTCTTCCATTCTGCAGGTTGTCTGTTCACTCTATTGATTATTTCCTTGGTTGTGCAAAAGCTTTTTAATTTGATCAGGTCCCATTTATTTATTTTTGTTGTTGATATGATTGCCTTTGGGGTCTTCTTCATACATTGTTTGCCTAGACCTATATCTATGAGAGTTTTTCCAACATTTTCTTCCAGAATTCTTATAATTTCGTACCTTAGTTTTAAGTCTGTTATCCATTGTGAATTAAGTTTTGTGGGCAGTGAGAGGTACAGATCCTGATAACTCATTCTTGAACACTAAAATGTTTAACCAAATCTCCCTGATGGGGAATAGATGCTCAATTTCTTCAGGACTGCCTTCAGATATCTTCTCTTGAGTAAAAGCTGGAAAGCACCTTGGTCATAGATCTAGGTTAGGGCATTTAACAGTACCTAGCTTCTAGGATACATTTGACAGAACAAATCAGGAGAACACATGGGGTGAAATTGGCTCTAGCCAGCATTTACCAGACAGAAATTAAAGACAGCAGCAGTATCCTTAGTTTTCTGTTTTGTTTCTTCATAACACTTACTATAATTTATTATTATATGTTGCTAGGTTATAGATTAGTAGCCACCTAAAGGCAAGGATTATAACTCTTTTGTTTATCATTGAGAACTAATACAGTGCCTATCATATAGTATGTATAAAAAGAATAAGTGATAGATATTGAGTCAAGTTCTAAATCTAGATACTACCTATCCAGATCCTCCAGAAAATGTCATGTGGAGGCCAAGAATAAAAGCAGTTTATGAATGAAGTCCCATATAAGAGAACAAGGGAGAGTAGGCCAGGGGAGACTTATTTGCCTTGTTGACGTGATTCCACAGTTACTGTTGAGAGCAGCAAAAGGAAGCTTCTGGCCAGAGGCTTTTTGCTTGGCAATAAACTACAAAATGCAGATCTTGTAGAGGCAATTTGTATTTCTAACATAGAAAATGGAACATACAAATAAGTAGAAAAAGAAGAAAGCATTTTTTTAAAAAAAGATAATGAAACAAGTTGTAAAGTAATTGATAAAATAAAATTAATGCAAATTATGGCTAAAGAAAGCAAAAATTAAACCAGAATGATAATTCTATCTAAACTACACACTATGGGGTTTGGGATACTTGCATGAAGCGAGGCAGAGTGGCAGTAAGGGAACAAGGAATAGGTTTAAGAAAGGGGCTGATTTTTTAAAAAATTGAGACCTGTATTACCTTTCAGTGCTACATAACAAATTACCACAGATTTAGCAGCTTAGACACAAAATACACATTCATTACTTCACAGTTTCCTTGGTTCAGGAGTCTGGCACAGCCTAGTGGGGTCCTCTGCTCAGACTGTCACAAGGCTGCAATCACTGTGTCAGCCAGGCTGCCTTCATTTCTGGAGCTTACGCTTCACTTCAAGCCCACATTTGTCAGAAAAATTCAGTTCTTCTTGGGTGTGGGACTAAGGTTCTTGTTTTCTTACTGGCTACCAAAGGACCTTAATTACATCTGCAGAATTTCCTTTGCATATAACATGATGGAATCATGGGAGTGGTATAGCCCATCATATCCCCAGGCCCCACCCACATGCAAGGGAGGGTAATATACCAGGGCATGGGTCCTTGGGAGTCATCTGAGAATTGTGTCTACCACAGGATTCATTACAAAAGGGTAAGATTTTCAGTATATTTTTGTTTTTACAGTTGCTTAGAGGGTTCTTTCCTTTTCAGAGACTTATGCTTCCTCAATGTAAAATTTAAATAAATTATAAATAGTGCCTAGTTTTAAAATTTTATAGTGTCCTATTTTATAGTCTTTGGTTAGAAATAATTTACTGCACATAAATCAATAGACTTTCAGAAGACTAGAGGGATTGCACTGCTGGGGATATAGAGTCAGAGAAGCAAATCTGCCTTCAATAAGCATGTAGCCTAGTAGGGATCCTAAAGTGGTCCTAACTAAACAAATAACTATGACTTAACTATGACTAAAGTTTCTGTCATGAGAGAAATTATAGGGATATTATATATGTAAGTTAAACAAGGATTTTTATTAATATTAATTCATATCAGCCCTTAAGACAGTTCTCAGACTCAATATGGTAGCCTTTGCCACAAGATAATAATGCTGATAATAAGGCCACACATTTAAAATCTACCAAGTGCTATCACAGATGTTTTCAAAATTATGTCCTCAAGATTACTTTGTTAAGTAGCTAGGTGTCTTTTCTATTTTTAAGTAAGGAAACAAAGTCCTGTGCTTGCTCATGGTAACTTAGCTGGTCAGCAATAGACCTAGAGAATTAGAAGCCAGAAATTAGGACTCTTCCATGTGTGTTTTGTTATTATTTGTTTTTAATATAATGTAACTTAAATATTTTAAATCTTTGATTGGAAATGAAAATGTAATAGTAGAGAAATATGAATTATGCTACTAATAAAAATAATTACAGTTTTAAGAGTAATCTTAGCTTATTGGTAGATTTTCTTCTAACAAGGTGACCCACAAAAGCAGTCT
Source organism: Avahi laniger (assembly GCA_963575035.1). NCBI lineage: Eukaryota > Metazoa > Chordata > Mammalia > Primates > Indriidae > Avahi > Avahi laniger. Next base: position 21,354 of record CAUYSK010110350.1, read on the forward strand.
CACAGCCCAAACCAAGTGTAAGCAAAAGAAAGTTATTTATACATCTTGTCTCATCTATAGCATTTCTCAAATAAGAAATAGAATTCTTACTGAGAGAATTTAGTAATAGAGCCCCAGTTATTTGTCCAAAATGCTAAAGGATAACCAAAGGATTGTAAAGTGGTGGAATACATGCTTCGCATTCTTCCTTTGTTTCGATAGGTACTTTGCAGTATTTCTGTGCCTATATAACTAACATTAGAAATATGTTTTATAGAATATAGACTTTAGATATTACTTAATCAAAACATTATTCCTATTTTAATAAAGTACAAGTCATTTTGTTTACTGCTTCCATAATTTTGGGTTTCTTTACTAAATTTTTATATTGTTAAATTGAAGTTGAAATTTATGTACTTATGTCTTTTAGAAGAATATATTTATTGGCTGGGTCTTTCCTAGCCGTGGAGAACATATTTATAGTGTCAGGATTTGCCAGCTAGAAGGAGTAGATAGAAATCTAGTGGCACACAAGTATAACAAACAAGAGAATCCACTCAGAGGTGTTCAAATGGGAAGAACAGAGAAGAGTTCATGAAAGAGGAAACACTAAACTGTCCTTTAAGGATGAGAGATTTCAGCAGGAGATACCACGTATAGAGTCATTGATGTAGAAATGGCAGGCAGGTTTGGGGAATGGCAGGCAAGTTAGACTTCAGGTGATGTCTGACTAAAACACAAATTGACACTAAATCTTAGAGAGCCTTATTATCCACAAACATCTGAGCTTTATTCTGTTGGAGTGAAGAACCCCTGAAGGTCTTTGAATAAAGGAATAACAGGTCAATGTTATTTTAGGAAGTTGTATAAAAGGTGATGGGAAAGATGGAGGGAAGAGGAAGGGCTACTGCAATGCTCATAGTGGGATAATGAGAGTCTGCATTTTGAGAGTAGCAGAAGAAATGAATATGAGAAACATTATGTAATTTGTATAAACTGGCAATTGACTGGACATAGAGAATTAATAAATAGGGAAGGAGATGGCTTCAAGCTTGGATGAGAACCAGGAAGATTTTTAGGTTTAAGGAAATTATGAGTTTACTTTTAGACATTAATTATTAGGTACCTTTGGGACAATTCATGAACAAATACTTCCTGAAAATCTATATAATAATGCTTTTTGGCTAAAATATAGCCAAAGCAATAATTTTTTCACCAAAACATAACTTTTTTTCACCAAAATAGTTCAACCTCAAATAAAGCTCCAGTTTTGAATCTATGATCTGAAATATTCATATTTAATAATATGTACATGCCTATACAAATACATAATTATGGATTTGTTGGTATAGTTTCTAGAAGTTGTGTTTTAAATATAGTGTTAATACTTAAGTAACATGTCTCATGTTTATATTACGGTACATTTGAGCTACATCTTTCACTATTTCTAATTGGCATTCCTAACAAAGAAAGATTTTTTTTCCCTCTGAGAGATTTCAGTATCATTTTGCCTAATTGCACCTTATGTTAAACTACTATATTATAAGCTTCTTTGCAATAATAAAATAGTAATGCAGTTACTCTCTTAAGGAGCTCTGAGTTGTTATGCCATTACAGTTTGGTGACATTCTGCTGACTATAGATTGGTGAGTGAGAAGGGCTAACATTAAGATGGTTTCTTTTACACTCCTTCATACAAACATTACTACTATGTAATTTAGCAAAATGTTTAGATTATTAAAAAAATCAAATGTAAGGATTTTAGTGCAATTCTACCTAACATTACAAACAAAAACTTGCCAATAATCAGTCAAGTGCATAAAACAGCAAGTTTGCACGCTATTTATTTGGACTAAATCTCTAACAAGCTTTGTCTGTTAATTGGACTCAACATTTATGTTGCTAAATGAGAAGCATTTTGGCTGCTATGTAGGGTGGTAAGACCTACCCAGTGGAATAAACAACTAACATCTGTTATCCTGTCCTGCTCCAGCTTGGCTTTTACCAGTTAAGTACTACATCAGCCCTGAAGTCAAGGTTATCAAATTTGTGAATCTCTGGCTCACCCATGTATATATGTGAAGGTAAAAAAATAGTGCACCATGAGTAAAGAAAGACCAGCCAACCAAAAGATATTAAGTATAGCCGGTCCATTTTGTTTTAATTTTACAACCCTACAACCTTAAGCAAAATCTAACAGAGGTTAGAATTTTTGTAAAGCTTTTATAATAGCTATAATTAATTTCAGTTCTTTTCTTTAGCATTTTCCTACCTGTAAAATCTTATACTGATAATTGTTAGATTAAATGTTACTTTTATCATATATTTATATTTCTTTTCTTTTTTTAAAAAAAAACAAGAAGCTAAATTTGGATTTGGCTAGTCTTCGGAAAGAAAAAGAAGATTTACTAAAGAAATTGGAATCCTCATCTGAAATCACAAGTTTAGCAGAAGAAGCTTCCCAGGGAACAGTTCCACGGATACAAGTTACATCACTTGGTCCTTCAAGGAGCATGGATTTGGAATTTAAGCAATTGCAGTGTAAACTAAAGGTAATTATAAAGTTGACTGTGTATGAAAACATATTATGTTACTGAATCCTCAAAGTCATGTTTATAGCAACACTATTCTAATAAAAGTAAATTATAGTATAAATAACTCCAAAATTATTAATACTGTGTTCAACTTCATCATTCAGTTTTAACCTGGTAGATGTGGCAACTGATAATACTCTTTTCTCAAAAAAATGACAAGACAACACAAAAACCTCACTTAGAGCCGACAGAAACTGGCTGTTGCCTTCCACTGCAGTACTCAAATCCTTCCTGCTCCTCATGCCTCCCTCCAACTGAACAGAATCCTTTCAAGCATGTAACAGCATAAATAGAAATGCTTTCCTCTACACACTTTCTCCTATTTTAATTTGGTTGTTGTGAGTTGGAAATGGGGGAGGAGGAGGGAAGTGGAGTGAGGGAGGGAGAAGCAGCAGAGAGCAAAGGCGGGTTGATTTCATAGATTTCAACAAGTTAAACCTGGGAGTGAGAATAAAAATAAATGTTCTTTTTGTTTATAAAGAATTGTACCTAATCCAGGTAAAACTGTCAACAACTTAAAAGTAAGGCCGACCTTAGTTTAAAAGGAATTATCTTGTAAGAAACAGGATTTGTGAGTTTTAATTGGAAAGTTCATTTTTATGCTTCTTAAAACAAGCTCATTTATTCCTCACATATTTAATTATTTTTTTCAATGAGAATTGCTAGCTGGAAGCTAAAAGGGCAGTGTATATGGGACCATGGCAATAATGAGAATCACCAGAAAGAAAATCCTGATTGTTAATGCACAGAGTGTATTAGAAATGGGATAACCATGACTGTTAAGAGGGTACTGGAATACTGTATAGAATTGTCAAATAGACTCAGGGTCCTTTTCAATCCAAATAGGATGTGTGCACTCTCCAGTAATAATATCTTTTAGTGCAGGATTACTAATAGGATAAAATTTAAAATAAATGAATGTATCATTGCTTGGAAACATTTTTGCTTTATTAATAATAATCAGATACACAAACTGGCATTGGTGGAGAGCCTTCTTGAATACCATCTTCTTCAGACAATTTTTATGGTAGAACTTGTCTCAGCCACAACATTTTATATATTTAAATATCTTATATAATGTTAGAAGTGGGAGGTAAAAATAACTGTACAATTTAGGGGCATATATTTTTCCTTAAAATGTGTTTCTGTCTCTGAAAAAGTGGGATAAAAATGTATAAAGTGAATATTTTGGTATTTAGGTTTCATATACAAAAGATAAAATCATTCATATATTCTTTGATTTTATCTACTACATAGACTGTAATTCATAGTTCTGTGATTCATCATTTATTTAAGTCTTCATGATTCTAACATAACTAGTTTTCACTGAGATGAAATAGGATGCTAGATCCAGTATTGTTTAATGATCTGACTTATAAAATTTTTTAAATTAATAGTTTTAAGTTGATTTGTATTTTACTTATTTTACTTACTACAAATGGTCTAACATAATTTTGGTAATAACAGGTCCATGTGAGTATCTATAACTTATTGGCATTATGGTTTTCCATGATGTAAGTTTTTACCCATATATAAATATCTCTCTTGCTTTGGAGGACTATATAAGTTGGAAAGGTGAAACTAATGAGAATGCCTAAAGCAACTTAATTTGAAGTGACATTGTTCATATCTAACCTAGCATCTTGGAACACTACACTGACCAAAATGCATAGGGACAAAAAGGGTAAATCTTTACTTTTGTCTTGTTTCATGTTTTAATATAGAAATTTCCCAGAAGACCAGGTACCTTTGCATAATATTCTCTGCTACTACAAATTTCTGTTTCCATATTAGTTTGTAGGGCTTCCATAACAAAATACCACAGATTGGTTGGCTTAAACAACAAACATTTTTTTTTCCCAGTCCTGGAGGCTAGAAGTCAAAGATCAAGGTGTCAACAGGTTTCATTTCTCCTGAGGCCTTTCTCCTTGGCTTGTAGATGACTGTCGTCTCCCCATGTCTTCACATGGTCTATCCTCTGTGTGTCTCTGTGTCCTCATTTCCCCTCTTATAAAGACACCAGTCTTAATGAATTAGGGCCTACCCTAATGACTTCATTTTATCTTAATTACCTCTTTAAAGGCCCTATCTCCAAATACAGCAACATTCTGAGGTACTGAGGGTTAGGTGAGAACTTCAATGTATGTATTTGGGGTGTAGTGAGGGGAACTACAATTTAGCCCATTAGAGATAATAAACTACAAATGTAATGATTTTCTAAGAGGTAACTTATTTTCTACTTGACGTGTTTATGCTTAATTAAGGAAATTGATTAGATTTGAATATGTTACAGTTCTTCATATATCTTTTTTATGCCATCCAATTGATATTAGACTTTCCTGTGCAATTTCTTATGTGTGCTTTTCAGATGTCCCTGGTTCATTCAATATCATTAGAGTGCTGATGTGCGTTTTCTGTATCTTTAGTTTTACACATATTAGACATTGAGGTACCCAACTCCATGTAGATAGATAATAAAATATTCAGAGATGTATAAATTCCTTCCAGAGAGTGATACATACATTCATTGTTTATTTTTATTTTAATTTTTTATATAATTTAGATTCAATAATATTCCAATTTATTTTTGTGATTTTTTGACTTTTTTTTAGGAAAATAGTATGAAAGTGTTTTCATTTTATTTTATTCTTTTATTTTTTAAATATATAAATATTTTGTTTTATTTCAAAAAAATTAGGGAATACAAGTTGGTTTTTTAATTCAAAGTATTACAGGGGTACAAATATTTTTGGTTACATCAATCATTTTTATAATTCTTGAGTCATGGTTATGAGAGTGCCTCTTAACCAGGGAGTGTTCATCATACCTGTTAGGGTAGGTTTTTGCCTGTCTCCTCCTCCCCCCCCCCCCCCCGGTTGATTTCTGTTGAGTTTTACTTCCCTCTATTCACATTGTGCTCATTGGTTAGTTCCAATTTAATAGTGAGTTCATGTGGTGTTTGTTTTTCCATTCTTTATATACTTCACTTAGGATAATGGTGTCCAGTTCCATCCAAATTGTTGCAAAAGATACTAGGTCATCCTTCTTCATGGCTGAGTATTATTCCATGGTATACGTATACCACATTTTGTTAATCCACTCATGAATTGATGGACATTTGGGTTGATTCCATATCGTTGCAATTGTGAATTGTGCTGCAGTAAACATTTGTGTGCAGATATTTTTTTGATAGAATGTCTTCTTTTCCTTCTTTCTTAGTATTGGGATTGCTGGATCAAACGGTAGGTTAACTTTTAGTTCTTTGAGGAATCTCCACACTGTTCTCCACAGAGGTTGTACTAATTTGCAGTCCCACCAACAGTATATAAGCATTCCTCTGTATCCACACCAGCATCTATTGTTTTTGGATTTCTTAATAAAGGCCATTCTGACTGGAGTAAGGTGAAATCTCATTGTGGTATTGATTTGCATGTCCCTGATTATTAGTGATGTTGAGCATTCTTTCATATGTTTGTTGGCCATTTGTCTATCTTCTTCTGAGAGGCTCCGTTCATGTGTTTTGCCTACTTTTTATGGGGTTGTTTGTTTTTTTCTTGCTGATTTGCTTGAGTTCTTTGTAGATCCTGGTTATTAGTCCTTTATTGGATGTATATCTTGTGAGTATTTTCTCCCATTCTGTAGGTTATCTATTTGCTTTGTTACTTATTTCTTTGCCTTTGCAGAAGCCTTTTAAATTTAATCAAGTCCCATTTAATCAAGTGTTTTTTGTTATGTGGATAAATTGTCTCATGCTGAAGTCAGGGCTTTCAGTGTACCCGTCACCAGAATAATAAATATGTACTCAGGAGGTAAATTTTTATTCCTCATCCCCCCACACCCTCTTCCCTTAGTTTTCAATGTCCATTACTGCTCTTTATCACCATATATATCTTTCATTTAGCTCCCACTTATAAGGGGGAACATATATTTGTTTTTCCATTCCTGAGATACTTCACTTAGACTAATGGTCTCCAGTTCCATCCTAGTTGCTGCAAAAGACATTATTTCATTCCTTTTTATGACTGAATAGTACTCTATGGTAGATATATATACAGTATTTTCTTTATCCACTCATCAGTGGATGGGCACTTAGGTTGATTCCGTATCTTTGCTATTGTGAATTGTGATGCAATAAACATTCGGGTGCAGGTGTCTTTTTAATAAAATAACTTCTTTTCCTTTGAGTAGATACCCAGTAGCAGGATAGCTGTATTGAATGATAGGTCTACTTTTAGTTCTTCTAGGAATCTCCATACAATTTTCCATAGCAGTTGTACAAGTTTACATTCCGACCAACAGTGTATAAGCATTCCCTTTTCACTGCAAATGTGCCAACATCTATTGTTTTTCAACTTTTTAATAATGTTGATTCTGATAAGGGTAAAGCGGTATCTCATTTTTGTTTTAATTTGTATTTCCTTGATAATTAGTGGTACTGAGCATTTTTTCATACATGTGTTAGCCACTGTCTATATTCTTTTGTGAAGAGTCTGTTCATGTCTTTTGCCAGCTTTTTGATGGGGTTGTCTTTTTCTTGCTGAACTGTTGCGATTCTTTGTAGATTCTTGATAGTAGTCCTTTGTCAGATGTATAGTTTGCAAATATTTCCTCCCATTCTTTAGGTTGTCTATTTACTCTGATTATTTTCTTTGCTGTGCAGAAACCTTTTAGTTTAGTTAAGTCTCATTTATTTATTTTTGTTGTTGCTGTATTTGCTTTTGGGGTCTTACTCATAAATTCTTTGCCTAGGCCAATGTCTAAAAGAGTTTTCCCACATTTTCTTCTAGAATTTTTATGGTTTTAGGACATCTATTTAAATATTTAATCCAACTTTAGTTAATTTTTGTATATGGTGAGAGATAGGGATCCAGTTTCATTCTTCTGCATGTGGTTATCCAGTTTTTGTCTGCTTTGCAAAAATCAGTTGATCATAGCTATATGGTTGTATTTCTGGGTTCTCTATTCTATTCCATTGGTCTATGTGTCTACCTTTATACTATTACCATGCTGCTTTGGTTACTATAGCCTTGCAGTATAATTTGAAGTCAGGTACTATGACGCCTTCAGATTTGTTCATTTTGCTCAGAATTACTGTGGCTATTTGGGGTCGTTTTTGGTCATATGAATTTTAAGATTATTTTTTCTAGGTCCATCAGAAATGACATTGGAGTTTTAATGGGAATTGCATTGAATCTGTAAATCACTTTGGGCAGTATGGACATTTTAACAATGTTGATTCTTCCAATCCATGAGCATGGGATGTTTTTCCATTGGTTTGTGTCATCTCTGATTTCTTTTATCAGTATTTGTACTTTTCCTTGTAGAGATCTTTCACCTCCTTGGTTAAATGTATTCCTAAGTATTTGATTTTCTTTGTAGCTGTTGTAAATGTTACTAAGTTCTTGATTTGACTCTCAGCTTGACTGTTATGAGTGTATAGAAATGCTATTGATTTGTGTACATTAATTTTGTAACCTGAAACTTTACTGAATTTATTTATGATTCTAATAATCTTCTGGTGGAGGTTTTAGGGTTTTCCAGATATCAGATTATGTCATCAGCAAACAGGGATGGTTTGACCTCCTGTCTCCTGATTTGGATGCCCTTTATTTCTATCTCTTGCATGATTGCTCTGGCTAGGACTTCTGGTACTATGTTGAATAGATGTGGTGACACTGGGCACCCTTGTCTTGTTCCAGTTTTTAGGGATAATCATTTTAGCTTTCACCTATTCAGTATGATGTTGGCCATGGGTTTGTCATATATGGTTTTTATTATTTTGAGGTATGTTCCTTCTGTGCCTAGTTGTTGAGGATTTTTGTCATGAATTGGTGCTAGATTTTATTGAATGCTTTTTCTCCATCTATTGAGATGATCATATGGTCTTTCAATCATTTTTATATATTCCATGTTCTCTTCTAGTTTCCCAGGAAGTTAAGAATAGTGAAGGATAGTAGTTTTTACACTACTGTTTCTTTGTGTATAATCTATTGTTAGACCTATTCTAAGTGTTTTACAAGTATTAACTCGTTTAATTCTCATTTCAAACCTCTAATAGGTTCTGCTATTACCACTATTTTACAGGTAGAAAACTGAGACACAGAATAAGTTACATGTCCAAGGTTATATAACTACTAAGTGGTAGAGCTGAGATTGCAATTCAAGCCATCTGGCTCCAGAGCCCTCGCTCTTAATCATCACACTATGCAAATTTTAAAAAATATTCAGTAAACTTAGTATAGGAAAGCTTTAACCAGGATAGAGTCTTACCATTGTGACGCTTTTGAAATATGTGTTTTATATCAGATTTTAGGTCATGCTGCAGATAAATGTTGTGTAGCAGGGAATGGAAAAGGGACAAAGAACCTGGGTTTTGATCATCACTTTTTGGCTGCTAACTTCTTGTGAGATCTGATTGAGGAAATCACTGAACTTCTCTAGAGAGCTAAAGCAGGGATATCCTTTTTACCAATCTTATATGGGTTTTTGAGGATTAAATGAAATAGCTGTCAGATGTAGAGTCATTGACAAAAGTGTATCTTAATGTGACATTATTTTAATTGCTAAATTATCTAGAAGTCAGAGTTATAACCTTTTCAGCTACATAAAATACAGCCTTAAGTATAATAACAGGAAATAATCAAACAGCTATCTTAAAATTCACTTAATTTATTCCATTGAAGATATCGTCAGGCTTTATTTACTGCCTGTTGTCTTAAATATAGTTCTCAATGGACTCCACTTGTACTCTCCATCAAATTGATACTAACTGATCAACACTAGGGTGATCACATGGCAGAAATACTCTCTAGGGATTAGGGGGATGAGGGGGTAAATCCACAACTAAAGGACATGGGGAGCACTTTAGGGGGGAAGGGCATGCCTTTAACCCCCACTTGGGTGAAGCAAAGACATAAAGTGTAAGCATAATGTTTGTACCCTCACAATACCCTGGAATTAAATAAATAAATAAATAAATAAAGTTCTCAGATTATTTATTTTACTTTTCAGCAGAAAACACCTAAAAAGCAGAATATTAGAAGTGTACATATTAAGGGGAAGGATGATTATTTTTAGACAGGAATATTGACAGAAGTAAAAATAAATATGACCAATAGATTGAAAGAAAAAAAGGAAATATGAAAATGTTAAGGTAAATAAAAACTAGAAAAACAGCAGTCTGGGACCATTTAGGGTAGGGGTAAGTGGACATTTATATCACAATAGTTCCTAAAGCATTGCTATATTATGGTATAGTGATCATATAATAGATATAGCATTATATATAATTAATATCATGATAATATTTATAATGTAATATCATTATATTAACAGCACTATTAGCACAGCATAATCATAGATGTTCATATTTCTAACTGAATGAACAATCATTCCAGAAAGAATTTTAGATTAATGATTAAAGCAAAAGCTTCATTTGTTGGATAAATTTACTAGTGTGGAACATATTGTTCTGGCAATACTAGAAATAAGACATTATACATACTGTAAACATGAAAAATACAGTGGAAATTTAGATTGCATTACACACTCATTTGATCAAAACTTACAACATTCAAAAGCATTTGCCATCTTGAGGCAGCTTTGGGTTTTTAAGAAAAATTAATATTTCATGAAAAAAATAATTTCAAAATTTTATTTATATATGTTATACCAATGAGGTATTTAAAGATAGTCTGATGAATTTAACTCACATGTACTGTGATTAATGGAATTGTCTTTTCAAATTAAAATTTTTTTTAGCGTGAGTAAAACATGCAGACCTAGAAATAGTTCTATGGGAGACAATTTATGGTGGTTTAGAAAGATTAGAGAAATAAGTACTCCAAATATTTTAAAAGCTGTTATATTTTATTCTATTTATATTAGTTGAATACTTTTTAAACTTAAATGAATTAATGTATGTCAACACTATCTTATAGGTAGAAAAGCTAAAATACCACCAAAAAGACTAAGTTATATCTCAGATTACATGTTTAATTGGAACCTGAGGCAAAATTGAAAATTAATTGTCCTCTAATTCCCACCTCAGGCTCCTAGACTGTGCAGACAACAAATACCACAAACCTGCTCTGCTTCGAAAAACTAGTAATTATCTGTAAATACTTTAATATTAAGTAGCATTATTAATAAGTAAAGAAGTATTTAGTATTCATAAGGTTCTATATTAGTTATTATTCTCTAACTATCACAAAATGTGGCTTAAATCAACAACAATTTCTTATAATTAAGTTGACTTATAATTAAGCTGTCTCTTCTGGGCTGCGTTACATGCCTGCATTCTTCTAAACCAAAGATTTACCTGGCTGGAAGGTCCAAGAGAGTCTGCTGGCTTTCAGATGGGGTTTCCTGGTACTCTTCCATGTGGCCTTTCAATGTCTTCCTTGCTTCCATGGCATCATTGCAAGAAGGCAAAGGTGGAAGCTACTAGCTTTGAGGCCCAGCATCTGAAACTTACATATGTCATTTCTGTCACATGCTTTTAGTCAAAGAAACCACAGAGCAGACTAGATTCAAAGGGTTGGGAAACGGATTCCACATTTTGATGCACAGGAAAGCATTTGTGATGACATTTAGTCTCTTACAGGTTGTTAGTAAATCCAGCTTTAGCTTTAAGTGATCTTTTTAAACCATTAAAATTTTAATTTTTCACACATTTACATTTTACTAGGACAGTTCTTATTTCTTGTTAAATGTATTTTGGGCATGTATTCTGCAATCGTTAAATGATTGTGTTTCTCTGTGGTTTGGCATGTTATATAAAAACTTTAGTATTACTGCATTATCTTTATTAAAGCATATAAAAGATTTAAAAATATTAAAATGTTTATTCTAATTATTGTTTACCATAATTAATGTATTGCTCTTTTTGATAATGGTATTTGTGTTTAGGCTGTTTTAGAACAAAATTGAAAAGTATATTCAAATTTATGTCTATTTTCAATCTAGAATGCAACTAATGAACTCACTAAACAGTCATCAAATGTGAAGTCTCTGAAATTTGAACTCCTAGCAAAGGAAGAACACATAAAAGAAATGCATGAAAAGTACGGTCTTTTTATTTCTATCCATTGTATTTGGTGCCACCTAGTGGCAATCAACTCTATTAAACATTAAGCCCCAAGAAACAATACCAATGTCGTTAATAATGAAGTTTTCCTTCCTTAGTTCAGGTTTAAGCCTACATAAGATGAAAATTTAAGAGATACTACATATAGCATGATTAATTTAAAGCTAGTTAATATTTTTTAATGAGGGTAATAATATTTAAATTTAGATTTCCCTTAGTTAACATATTTAATTTTGAATTAATATAAATTAATGGCCTCAAGACCATGAATGAAAAACTTAAAAATGTGGCAATTATTTGACCCCCTAAACATATATAGATCGATACTAATATTGAGTTTAATGCCTAAGCTTATAAAGCTATGGTGGAAAAAGGAAAGTTTTGTTTGTGTTTAAAATAACTGGAAGTTATGAAAGTTTTGACTTTTGTTGCTTATTAATAGGAAGAGATTTTAAATACCCTATCCTGTTGAATCAAAATTTTTTTCTTTCTAAACCTTTTATAGCTATGCTACAGTTTAGAAGTGATACCATGCCTAGAATTCCAATTGTCATTGATAAATTTAAGATACATGTATCTCACATACATACCTGTATAACACATTGTAAGTATAGATCACTTAAAAGTGATATTATTAGATAAAACTATAAGACAAAAAGATTGGTAAATTTTTTAAACTGAGAATATCTTGAAGTTTGTTTATGGATTCAGATGCAGTGTTGCTTAGTGTTCAACAATGAGGGCTCTAGAGAAACACTTTTAATATAGAACTCTCGATGAGTTAATACATGCGAAGCACCTACAGCAGTAACTGGCACATAGTAAGCATTCACTGAATGTTAGCAGTTGTCATTCTTGTTATAGTTGGAGTGGCGGCAGCAGTGCAGCAATAGTAATAGTAGAAGTTGTCACTGCATCTACCATTTTGTACTTAATTTTTCATCAACTTGTGCTGATGTGATGTTTGAATTCATTCCCAAATGATATTAAATTAAAAGATATAAGCCTAATTTTAGTTTCTTGCATGATATTACAAGAGTTTACATTTGTTTATTAAAGAACAGAATTGTTTCTTATCATTGTTACGCTTTTAGTTATCTCTAAATAGCACTTTAATTTTTTTAGCATTGTAAAACTGTAATTTAAATATAATCTTGTTTTCATAAAGTTTATTAATCTTTCTCAATTCTTGTATTTTGTTCTAATGCATGTATGTAATACTGTAATAACCAAGTCACATCTAAATTATAGATTTACAAGTACTCAAAATTTTAAAAGAATAATATCCAGTGCAATTTATTTTACTAATTTACAATTTCATTAATATCAGATAGCACTTAAAAACTATCAGTATGTATAACATTGGATAAAATGTAAGCTATCCCCACTGTTAAAGTATTTTCTACCACTCTTGATAAAATACCTTTTTTTTTCAAGGATGTCCCGAATGGAGAGGGATATAACTATGAAAAGACATTTGATAGAGGACTTGAAATTTCGACAGAAAGTAAATTTGGAAAGTAATGAGAGTTTTACTGAAATGTTAGAAAATCTTGAAAAAAAGGTATCAATTTTTATGTTCACTGACACTACAAATATTACTTCTCATTGCATTCACTTTCTTAACTCAAATATTCAGTACTAATAAATTTATAGAAAAATACAGAATATATATTTACTGTTACAAAATTTCATTGTTTGCTCTGAAACTACATTATTTGTTTTAAATTTGAGACTCCAAAATTTCATACATAATATAGCCACACATTTTGTTTCTATTTGTAAACATTCCAGGAGAAGATAATCAAGTTTAATTTTAAAAACCTTAATATTTCTGTGTTCATAATTACATTTTATTCAGTATTTTGTTGTGTTTTGTTTTATTTAAAACTCCAAATTTATGATAGAATCAAGCTTATATTTCCAAATGAAAGAAAGGATAGCCAATAACTATCTGTTCTTTAAAAAGTGTACTTTTTTCTTCTATACACTTAATGTACATGGGAAGGAAGCTATATTTAAAATAGTAGTATAATATATGACCCCAAACTAGAAAGTTTTTCTTTTAAAAAAAAAAAAGGTGCTATTTGCACAACTCATGAAGCAGCTTGTTCTTTGGCATTCACTAAATGTTATCCACTCCTGAGAGAACATCTCCCTTACTTTCCTGTTGAAGATGAAAATGTAAGTATCTATTAGCTCAGATGGATTTAAGAGAGAAAATTTTACATGAGCATAACAAATCCAAATGGATTTTCTTCTCTTTCTCTTCCACACACCCTCATAAAGTAAAATTACTTCCCATGGCTTTTTCAATGTTATCCTTTCAATTTTAATAATTTTTTAACTTCAATAATCATTTCAGATTCAGGCTTAGAATCTTTGTATAAGTAATCATATATCTTTAGTGTCATTAAACTGAAAGAAAAAATTTTTTTTGTTATTCCTTGAAATGTATAATAAAAATGTTCTATTATTTAATTTTATCCTAAAAATACATGTTATGTGTTTTTTTCCTAATAATAAAATGGCCAAGAAAAATGAACTTTTTATTAATTGAAATCATAGTCAAATAGAGAATAATTATTTCAGGTGGCATGAAAACACGGTATTTTGATTGTACATTGCCCTCGGGTTAAATCCAAAGGGAGAAAACAACCACTAAGAGGTTTTTTTTTTTGCTAAGGTGTTCACATGGAAGTAACATTCAGCACGTGCTGGTCAAGTGGGAGGGAAGTGGTGGGGTAGGTAAACTCACAACTAATGGGTGCAGAGTGCACTGTATGTTACATTATTTTGAAGAATACAATCTACAGTTATCCATAACTTGACTTGTTTCAGGATCACAGACAGTCATCTTCTATCTTAGGAAGTTTAGGTTAATAATTAAAGGATATGTAGTTAACATTAATATTGTGTTATTATGTGGAAGACTATACATACTAGTATTCGTACACTTTTTGTGCAATTTTGGGTTTTGTTATTGATTTATTTAGTTACTGTTGAAACAAATACATTCCTAGTATACTTCTAGAGTGCCTTTACCAATAATAGTTACCTTTCTGCTTTTACTGTAGGTAAAGACATTAACCGAAGAATGTTCCAACAAGAAGGTATCAATTGACTCACTAAAGCAAAGACTTAATGTTGCTGTAAAAGAGAAGTCACAGTATGAACAGATGTATCAGAAAACAAAAGAGGAGTTAGAAAGAAAGGTATGCTTTCAAGACACTTTAGCCTAGGGGTGGAATATAATGATTTTTTAAAAAATTTGTAACATTGTCCTTTTTTTCTCCCCAAACTACTGCAAGCTACTTAATTATTTCAGATAACTGCATTTGTATCTCTATACGAAACACTAAGAATTTGTTTAATATTAAAGATAGTACTTTATTCAAGAAAAAAAGTTTTGTTTGTCATGGTAATTTCTAATAAATGAAAACTATTGTTAAGCACTGACATCTATACAAGTGGATATAAATTTTATAGATCTCCCTAAACTTATAAACTTATTAAATATTTTCATTTGATACATGGGATCTTTTGGTCTAAAATAGCTTCCATGTCTTTAATGATTCATAATCTTTGAAAAGCATAAATAAATTTGGAGGGTAAATATATGAGAATATGCACTTAAGATATTTTATTGAAAATAAATGAAAATAATCATTTATTTTACCCAACTAATAAGTACATATATAGAGAGAATAATAAAACCCTTTCCTTACCTGACATATATAACTAACTCTTCCAAATCTGTTTATAAAATATTTTTAATTTTGTGATTATTTATCTTTTTCAGGATCTCAAGCTTTCTCTCCTAGTATCAAAAATAAATGAGACTGAATCTGCAATGGCAGAAATTGAAACAGCAGCATCTAAGCAGCTTCAAGGATTAGCTTTGCAAAGTGAGCAGGTCCTAGAAGGTGCACAGAAGAAATTGCTGTTAGCCAATGAGAAAGTGGAAGAGTTCACCCTGTTTGTGAAGGTTTGAATTATTTGTTGTTTACTGATTTGTACATTACTTCAGACGAAGAAAGCAGTGGCTACTTCAAATGATTTGGGAAATACTTTAAAGTTTCTTTCTGCTTTCCTAAAGCACAAAGCATCTTCTCCAACCCTAGTTGTCGCATTGCTCAAAATTTCTCTATAAAAGATTTAGTTTTATAGTTCAAATTTAAAATTTTCTACTCTCTTATTAATATTTCTTTTATAATGTCAATTTAGTTATGAAATTGTAGTAGTCAAGTAATCAAGACAGGTTTTAAGATGAAAGAATCGTCATTTCCACTCTACTCTCCTTTTGAAATAATTCAAGCAAGAACAACGGAAAACTTGCTCCATGTTCAGTGAAGCTAGGAGACATCTGAACCGTAGTTCACAAACTGTCAAGACATGGGATAGATAGAAGAATGGTAAATGACTTAGCAAAACAAAGAGAAGCCAGATTTAAGTGCTTGCAGAGGTGTACCATCTAGAAGTTATCTAAAAGCTAAAGAGCCCCAGAAAGGCTTAGGAATTGACTGCACAAGGCACCACCAAAGCTGAGAATGGTGGAGGAGGGGCAGATACAGGTATAAATCAGGTAGTCTATTTGAAAGTCTTTATAAGGAACTTTTAGACCTTTGGTCTATACTTCTGCCCCATACAGTCAAGCAGTATTCCTCCCTTCACCCTTCTGGAGAAACTGAGGAAGAAAGGCTCTGGATTCAGAAATACCAAGCACTGAGGGCTGGGAATTTGGTGATTGCCCTTTTTAACCCCCTTGCCCTTTTTTAATCCCACTGTGAGTTGTTTAGAACTCTGTTTAGTGCCTTTTATTCTTTCTTGTATAATTGTTAGTAAACAAATCTATTGCCACTAGATAAATTATAGTGAGTTCCTTAAGGGCAAAGGCAATGTTTTATTAATCTATACCTCTACAACATGTGCCATAGTGCCTTGCAAAGAGTAGGCATGCAATAATGATCACTAAGCAAATTAAATTTTCATTAGGAATATGAAATTTTAATAGGAGTCCTTTTGGCATTTAAAAATAAGAACTAAAACCGTTTTACTATAGTGGGAAAGTAACTCCTTCCTTTCTCTCTTTTCTCTTGAAATCACAATATTCTTTCTATTCTTTCAATCTTTGATGAGGTTGAGCTCCTTGTGCTATTTTTTCCATCAGATGGTATGTATTATTAAAAACTGGCACATCATAGCAGTAGATACTTATTTACATATATAAAAATATTTTCAATATATAGAATATAAAATGGGAGTTTAAAATCCTATTATGGAAAGAAAATACATCACCAGTTAATATCTTCTTTCCCACATAACCCCACCATCCCCTGAACCACTTGTTTAGACCTTGCTATAACAATATATATTAAGAGTTTTTTAACCCTAATTGTATTACATAATATATTATATATATTATAATTGTTATTATAATTAATATTATCTTACGTTTAGTAATATGTTAGTATTCTCACATCGGTTCTTTTTTTTGTTTGTTTATCTCTCTACATGAAGGGGTCAGTAGTTTGGCATATATTGTTAGCATCAACATATAATAGAATACTTTTAAATCTCCTTAGTTATTGATCTTATTTATAAGTAATAACATTCCTGGGCTTGTAGATTGAATATAAGTTGGCAAATAACTGAGTCTCAGCTATAATACCATAGTCTTCATTTCTCTAAAAATAGGAGCTTACATCATTTTATGCCACTGCCAATTGTACCCCATTGAGAGGAAATCTCTTACTTTGCTTCCTTAGAAATCATGGATACTTTGGGAGTTTTCTCATTTTAGAAAATATCTATAAAATGAATGGAATAAAGCGTTTTATCTCTTTTATCTCTTTTAATGGTTTCAACTGGTATGAAGTCAAGCCAATAATGCCTGCCTCTAAAGATCCTAAATGATTGCAAAACATTAATTTTAGTAAACATAATTTACCTTTTCCGTATTTAAAATGTCATTTTCTTCTAAGTGGTTGTTGAATAATTTCACTGCTTAAGTTATGATGAATACTCTCATTAAATATTGTCACAATTTTACCCATGATGTAGAACTATTTTTATTATGACTGTCAGCTTCATAAACTTTGTTTTCTTGTTTTATATTAAGCTTAGCATTTCGTCTGTTGCATTTTTAGCTGAGATATAAAACATGACATATGTGATTTATTCAAAATGCCAAGTATCGTTTTTCCTGAAATATTCTTTGAATGTGGCATTTTTAAAAAAGAAGTTCGGATGAGAATCAGAAGTTTTTACAGTAGAAAAATGAATTTTGTTACTAGATATCTGATTATTGTACACTTGATGAAATTTAATAACCTTCACGATAAGGTAATAGGTGTATTTCTCCACACAAAGTAGTTTAGCAAAAATTATCTTAAAAAACAAACTTTTTATTTATGTGTAACAATATGAATGCTATTTAATGATGAAGTGAATATCTAAATTCTAGTTATTCAAGGGTGACATATTAGTCCTTCATACGGTTCACCAATATGAACCAATATGAGATAGAATTAGATGTCTTAATAGATGAATCAAGGATTGCTGTGGTTTTATGGCTTTTAATTTAAATAACATTTTAAAGATTACATAATATGGAAAGATAATATGAATAGGCTATCTTTGTACCCTTTCAGAACTTTTATACTTTGTTTCAGTTTGGTATTTAGATCGTTTGTATCAGAATCATCTGATTCCCCTGCACTTAAATACATAATATTGGGCCCCAAATCTATTGAATCAAAATCCCAGTTGGGGGTGGGGCTCAATATTCTGCATTTTACAAGTTAACTAAAGTGATTATTATGCATAATAAAGTTTCAAAACAGTACCTTTAAAATTTTTTTAAGAATTGAATCCATATGACAAAATGCTTATCAATTTGCCATTTAGTAACACCCTTTGCAACTCAAGACTTGTAATGATTATTTGATATTCGTTTTTCTTAACTGTGTTTTAATGCCGATATGTAGTTGATACTGGCACCACTTCTGGTGTTTAATCTATTTTTCCAGTAAAGGACCACCAGCAATTTAATGCCAAAACCATGTATCAGTTGGCAAAGACTGAATATTTGGCAGAAGACTGGATATTTGGGTCTTAGGAAAGGGATGATCATCATCATTCCTTGCACATGTGGCCCTAGGACTAGGCAGAAATACTCAGGAGCCACCCTCTGAGGCAACATATCATCAGCAACTTCCTAAATCCTGCTGTGTTAGCTGTATTAGATCTACACTTTTACCTTCTTTAAGATTTAAGACCTTCTCTAATATGCTAACTAGAATCTAATGTTTTTCCCACTACTCTCCAACTCTCACCCATATTGTACTTATTCCTGCCTTTGCTCAAATTCTCCTTCTCATCCAAAATGCCCTCCCTTCATTGCTGTCTCCTTTCAGATTTAGCACAGGACTTTCTTCTTTCATGAATCCTTCCTTTAACTCTGTGATTAAGAGAATAGAGCCCAACTCTTCCACTTACTAGCTGTGTGATCTCAAGCAAGTGACTGAATCCTCTGTGCCTCAGTTTCCCCATCTATAGAATGAGTGTAATAAAAGAACATACATGAAGTGAGGATTTAAATAAGTTATCACTTATTTAAACAATTAGCTACTGAGAACAGTAGCTAGTTGCTCTCAAAGGTATCAGCTATTACCTAAGTAATAGATATGTATGGCTCTCATTTACCTCCTGAACATTTATTATATGTATATTAACACAATTGTAAATGTTTACATTTTTTGTTGTTATTTCAAGTAGATTATAGCCAACTTGAGGACAGGAATACTGTCATTTGTTATCCTCAGAGTACATACAGGCACATAACAGTCTTCATTAAGTTCTTGAGGAATTGATTTTATATCTGCTTTAAGAATGGTACTGGGCACATAGTCACTGCTCAGATCGAAAACTCTGAAAAGTAAGAACTATGCATATTCCTTAATAAGCGTAGTTAAGGAATATACATAGTTCCTACATGGAATGTTATGATTATCAGGACTCATTCCATGCAGAGCTTATTAGAGTATCATGTACACAAAAGTACTTAATAAGTATCATCAGTAGTATTAATAGTAATAATGTTTGTTCTGCCCTATTGTGGAATCTATGTTCCCTTTAGTCTTTTCATTTATTCATAGGGCACAGCCAGATTATAGAAGAGGTGGAGTGGCCATCTGTTCTAGATCTAGTCTTGAATATGGAATTTTGCCCTTGGGTGAAATCAAGTACTTTGAGCATCTGGGCTGGATATATGTGGCAGAGCTGAGGCTTTGAATTCTCCTAATAACTGAATAAAACACACAAGGGAAATTTCTAGAAGTATTTGCACAGTTCGACTCACCCCTGATATAGGCTTGTTAATGTGCTTATTTGTGAGAGTCATATGCCAAGCTCCATCTTCTCAATGGTTTTTGTTAGCTATGATATAAATACCAGCCAAAGAACAATATTTAGCTGGAAACTTGAATGGTTTCATTATCAATATGTACTTGCTTTGGTAAGATTTACTAAAGTGTTTTGGATATATAAATTTCTTGCTTCTTTAGTAAAAACATTTGTAGGGCATTGCAATTTTATTCTTACACATACAATTGTTAATACTTTGGCACTGTTCTACTCTCTCAATTATGATTTTTTAAACAGTTCTATGATACAATTCAACTCGAATTAACTCTTTTCATCCTGTCATTGCACTAAAAAAGGGAAATAGCTGTTTTTAGAGAAAAGTTCTTAATAAAAATGCATTACCTTAAGTGGATGAACTTTAAAGCATATAAATGATGTCTCAATAAAGCTGTTTAAAAATATGTTATTTCTCCAAGAAAGCATGATGATTATGGTGACTCCAGAGTATTTGAGTAGCCAATTATCACTTTCCTCACAATCTCATCTTACTGAAAACAGTCTAATTAGTTCAAAATGATTCAATGAAACTCAAAATTATATGTACTGAGCTATCACAGACAAAGACTCATTGATAAATACTGGAAATCTAGATCTAATAAGATAAATAGTTTACTATTTTTTTCACAAACACTATTGTTGGCTTACAATAAATTATAATAACTGAAAAGTGAGTTAAGTTTGAGTTATATATGAAAGAAAGTATTCATATTTCAAAAATGTCTTCAGATAATGGAATAATTCCTAGCCCATGATGTTCCAAAAATTGCAGGAAAACTGACTTAAGGTTTTAGAAATTCAGTTAACATTTACTGAATGCTTATTTTGTGCCATACAGTGTTTTTACTTACCTTGAAAATTAGAGTTAGCCACGGATCATTATTAAACCGATGTAGATAGAGTGACACTTTTAAAAACTTACGCTGTTTTTAGCAATGGAGTATTTAAAGAGTTTTCTAGAGTTTGGCGGCTTTAGAGTTGTTGAAAGAGGAACTGAGCAGATTCTGAACTGGTAAGAGAAGGCAATTTTGTAACGGATAGAAGAGAAGTAAAGATAAATGCCAGCTGGAAGTAGCACCAAGTGTTGAAAACAGGCCAATGTGTTAATAAAAAAGAGAAAAGTAAAACTGAAACCCAACATATAAATACAAGGTAATTCTGATCATATAAAAAAAGAGTTACCTTTGATATGGGGGTAGAAGGTAAAGCATTTCAATTAACTAGTGCAACAGAGGTTCTACTATGTATCTGAAAAGTATAGTTTGGATGGGAAGAGGATTATTCATTATGAAGTATATTTTAACCAAATAACATCATTTTCTAATAATAAATACATTTTAAATTAAAGTGTATGAAATACATCATATAGTAACAACACTGCTCATTATGTAGGCCACCTTGCATTGTTTGGTTCTACCTCATTTAGGTACCTCTTTTTAATGACACTTGAATGGTACATGGGAGTGGGTCCTGGAATTCTTGTATTATTCATCCCTATTTAGAAATTCTGTTGGGCTGTCCAAGATATAGGAATTATTTAAATAGATATCAGAAGCCCATTGGAACATGTAATCACCCACCCAAATCCATGTGTACCTCACTGTGGAACATTAGTCATACGGTTTAGCACCAAATAAGGGCCTTTCTCTACAGCACAATTCTGTTAAGATTTTTGGTGACTCTACATCCATGTAGGCTATCCAATACCCTGGCTTTTCTATTGTTCATCATCCTCAATTCCAGTAATTAGTCCTACCATCATACCCCCTTATCTACAGCTGTCGACTAAGCAGTCTCACCCACCTTAGGGAGCATTTGGAAGTGTGTGTGGGTGATCTTGGTTGTCACACTGACTGGGAGACGCACTGACATTCAGTGCCCAGGAGCCAGGGATGTTAAATATCCTGCATGGTAAGGAACAGTCTCACACAGTAAAATATTGTCATTTCCCAAATACCAAAAATGCCTTTCCCATTTAAGAAACATTACTCTTGGCCTTGCCATTACCAAAATCTTCATCAACTCCATAATCCCCATTTCTGGCATCTTATTCTTTGTCCACTATTTCTTCCCATAATCATTGCAACAATTCTTTCACCTGATTGCAACCTCATATTCATTGGCCTTACCACCTTCCTTCCCATTGTGCCCTTGCTTGCCTCCCCATGCAGTGCGGATTCTACGTTGTATCATAGTCACTTTCTTGCATATATCCTCAATTTCCCAGTCTGTTACACTGTCATATTCATGTGGAAAAAACCCAAACCTAGTTTATTTCAAGTCTCTGCCTATTTTCTCCCTGAACCCACACAGGTGAATGTGGCTAAAGAAAAACACAATCATGCTGATTGGTCTTCATTTAAGTTAATAACCAATAACTTCAGGTGGGCTCTCAGCACTATCTGATAATCCTATTATACTTTCCCAGTACATTCTTCATGCTCCAAGTTTCCCAAACCGTCTTTATCCGAGCTTCTCAAACTTCCAGCATCCTCCCCCACTTAGCTACTCAAACTCAGCTTCTTATTTCACTGATAAAACAGAAGCAACCTGAAGAGAACCCCCCTTTTTATTATCAAACCTGTAACCCACTTGAATCTGTACCCACATACTGTCCCTTCCCTTGTATTACTAAGGATGATATATCTGTGCGCCTTTCTAAAGCTAATACTTCAGTTTGCACACTGGATTTTATCTCTTTATATTTACTAGGACTTTGCCCCTATAATTTCAATCCTGCATTCTGCATCACCAGTTTTCTCTCTATATTAGGTGACTTTCATTAGCAAATACACACCATTTGCCAAAAAAACCTTTCATTTGACTCTATATCTCCTCTAGCTACTGAATCACTTTTTTCCTCGCTTATGTAGCAAAACACCTGTTCTTTCCCCCATTTCCTTATATTCCATTCTGCTTTGAACCTTTTCCAGTTAGGCTTTCAGTTTTATTACTCCACCAATGCTGCTTATTCAGAGTCACCAATAACCTCCATATTGCCCAATCTATCTTCAATTCTCAGTTCTTATTCGGATTCTTGGGAGCATTTGACATTGTCAATCACTCCCTCCTCCTTGAAACACTTTTTTTTTTTAACCTACTTTATGAGGTTCCACACTGTCCTGGTTTTTCTTCTATCCATCTAGCCAGTCTTTCTCTGACTTCTTTGTTGATCCTTGTCTTCTTTCTGACAAACATCTAAATGTTGGGGTTTCCCAGGGTTCAGTCTTTAAACCTCTCCTCTTTATTATCATACTAGCTTTCTTGGCAGTCCCTCCCAATACCACAATTTAAAATACCATATACTAACCCATGAATCCCTAATATATAAGCCAGTCCCAACTTGTCCTTGAAACTATGGATTTATAAATCCACCTGCCTAATGGTGATCTTCACTCACATGGCTAATTGGCTTCTCAAACTTGTACAAGGAATTGGAAAAAACTATTTTACTTCTCCTAGCTTTACTTCCCTTACAGTGTTCCCTATCTTGGAAAAATTGTTTCACTAGTCATCCAGATGGTGAGACTCCAAACCTGGAATCATCTTTGGCTCTTGCCTTTCTCTCATATTGCATTTCTAATCCTTCACCAAATCTTGTCTGTTGTTATTTGAAAGTAGAACCGGAATTCTGCTACCTGTCACCAATGCTACTGTCCTGGTTCAGGTTGCCATAGTTTTCTTGCTTGTACCTCTGCATTAATCTCCCGGTTAGTCTCCTTCTCCAGCTCTTGCTCCACAATAGCCTTTTCTCCATCTGTTCACACAATGACTTTTTTAAAATAGAAAACATATCCTGCCACTGCTTTGCTCAGAAAGCTATCATGACTCTTCATTACATGATGAAATGAAAAGCCTCAATGCCCTAAAAAACCTCCATGATCAATCTTCTTGTTACTTGGTGACTTCACTTTCTGCAACATTTTACCTCACATACCCCATATCAGCCTTTCTTACTGATGGACTTTCTTGCTCTCTTTTGAACACTATAGGCCCTCTTCTAGCTCAAGGTCTTTGCCCTCTTCTTCCCTGTATTCAAATAGCTCATCTTGTCATTTCTTTGGGTCTCTCTGCCCTGTCAGCTTTAGAATATATGAAACAATAGAAAACAAAGACTCTAATGAAACATGTAAGGTAGTTAAATCTTAATAATTTTTGACAGATTACAGTATCTGAAGTGAGGGGAGTGAGTTGGTTGAAAGAGTTAAGTTTCTTTTTTACTTTGGTAAAACAATATGAAGTATGAGGAACTCTAGATATTGATTGAAAATATAATATTAAATACACATTTAAAAGATTTAAAGATGACCATAAGAATAAAAACACTTAATTTTTTAAAAATTTGAGGAAAAGGAAAAGAATAAAGAAAGCTCCATCAATCCAGCACAGACCAGGAAGAAAAAAAGAAGGATAAAAGGAAGTAGGGAAGAAGGGAGAAGAAAGGCAGGCAGGCAAAAAGTAATATAATAAGAAAAATGCTAAATAAAAAAAACATAGAAGTCTTTTAAATGCAGGCAGGCATATCTCATTTTATTGTGCTCTGCTTTATTGCACTTTGCAAACATTGTGATTTTTACAAATGGAAGATTTGTGGTAAACTTACATCAAGCAAGTATATCAGAACCATTTTTCAAGAGTATGTGCTACTTTATGTCTCTGTGTCACATTTTGGTAATTATCACAATATTTCAAACTTTTTGTTATTATATTTGTTAGGGTGATCTGTGATCAGTAATCTTTGATGTGCTATTGTAATGGTTTTGGGGTGCATGAACTGTATCCATATAAGGCCGTGAACTTAATCAATAAATGTGTGTGTGTTCTGACTGCTCCATCAACGAGCCACTCTCCTGTCTCACTCACTGTCTTTGAGCTTCCCTTTTCCCTGAGACACAACGGTATTGCAATTAGGCCAATTAATGACCTCTAAGTTTGCAAGTGAAATGAAGAGGCTCACATCTCTCACTTTAGATAAAAAACTAGAAATGATTAAGCTTGGTGAGGAAGGCACGTCAAAAGCTGAGATAGGCCTTTTGTGCCAAACAGTTAGCCAAGTTGTGAATGCAAAGGAAAAGTTCTTGAAGAAAATTAAAAGTGCTACTGAAGTAAAAACAGGAAATATTAAGAAAGCAAAAGAGCCATATTATTTATATGGAGTAAGTTTTAGTGGTCTGGATAGAAGATCAAACTGGCCACAATATTCCATTAAGCCAAAGCCTAATCCAGAGTAAGACCATAACTCTCTTTAATTCTGTGAAGGCTGAGAGAGGTAAGGAACCTGTAGAAGAAAAGTTGGAAGCCAGCAGAAGTTGGTTCATGAGGTTGAAGGAAAGAGGCCGTCTCCATAACATAAAAGTACAAGGTGAAGGAACAGTGCCGATGTGGAAACAGCAGCAAGTTATCCGGAGATTTAGCTAAGGTCATTGGTGAAGGTGACTACACTAAACAACAGATTTTCAATGTAGACAAAACAGCCTCCTGGAAGAAGATGCCATCCAGGACTTTCATACCTAGACAGGAGAAGTCAGTGCCCTGTTTCAAAACTTCAAAGGATAGGCTGACTCTTGTTAGGGGCTAATGCAGTTGGTGACTTTAAATTGAAGCCAATGTTTATTTCGTATTCTGAAAATCCTAGGGCCCTTAAGAATATGGTAAATCTACTCTGCCTGTGCTCTATAAATGGAAGTACAAAGCCTACATGACAGAACATCTATGTACAACAAGCTTTACTGAATATTTTAAGCCCACTGTTGAGACCCACTGCTCAGAAAAAAAGTTTCCTTTCAAAATATTACTGCTTATTAACAATGTCCTTAGTGACCCAAGAGCTCTGATAGAGATGTACAAGGAGATTAATGTTTTCATGCTTCCTAACACAAAATCATTCTATACCTCATGGTTCAAGTAGTAACTTCAACTTTCAAGTCTTATTTTTTAAGAAATACATGCCATAGATAGTGATTCCTCTGTTGGATTTGGGCAAAGTAAATTGAAAACCTTCTAGAAGGATTCATCACTCTAGATGCCATTAAGAACATTTGTGATTCATGGGAGAAGGTCAAAATATCAACATTAACAGGAGTTTAGAAGAAATTCAACCCTCATGGATGACTTTGAGGGGTTCAAGATTGCCATGGAGGAAGTAACTGCAGATGTGGTAGAGAAAGCAAGAGAACTAGAATTAGAAGTGGAGCCTGAAGATGTAACTGAATTGCTACAATCTCATGATAAAACTTGAGCAAATTAGGAGTTGTTTCTCTTCTTAAGGGTGAGCAAAGAAAGTAGTTTATTGAGATGGAATCTACTCCTGGTGAAGATGCTGTGAACATTGTTGCAATACAACAAAGGATTTAGAATATTCCATAAACTTAGCTGATAAAGTAGCGGCAAGGTTTGAGAGAATTGACTCCAGTTTTGAAAGAAGTTGTGCTATGAGTGAAATGCTATCAAACAGCATATGCTACAGAGAAATATTTCATGAAAGGAACAATCAATGTGGCAAGCTTTGCTGTTGTCTTATTTTAAGAAATTGCCACCGCCACCCCCAACTTCAGCAACCACCAACCTGATCAGTCGGCAGCCAATGACATCGAGGCAAGATCCACCACCAGCAGAAAGATTACAACTTGCTGAAGGCTCGTATCATTGTTAGCATTTTTTAACAATAAAGTATTTTTCAATTAAGCTATATACATATTTTTTATACATAATGCTATTACATACTTATAGTATAAACATAAATATATGCACTGGGAAACCAAAAAAAATGTGCGACTTGCTTTATTGTGATTTTGCTTTATTGCCATTGGCTGGAACTGAACCTTCAAAATCTCCAAGTTATACCTGTATTTTGTATATTAACTGTTAAGAGATATAGGAGTTGCGAATATTTTCTCCCAATGGGTTTCCTTTTCATCTTTTTGTTTCTTTTACTGTGCAGGAGCTTTTTAGTTTGATATGGTCCCACTCATTTTTCTTTATGTTTTCTGTGCTTTTGGTGTCATTTCCAAAAAATTACAGCCCAGACTAATGTCATAGAGCTTTTTCTTATATGTTTTCTTTTAGGAGTTTTATGGTTTCAGGTCCGATAGTTAAGTCTTTCATCTATCTTGAATTGATTTTTGTCTGTGGTATAAGATAGTCCAATTTCAATTTTTTGCATGTGGATGTTTTGTTTTCCCAGCTCCATTTATTGAAGAGATTGTACTTTCACCATTGTGTATTCTTGGCACCCTTGTCAACTGTATATGTGTGGATTTATTTCTAGGCTCTCTGTATGTTCCATTGGTCTATATGTCTGTCTTTATTCCAGGACCATACTGTGTGGGTTACTATCATTTTGCAATATATTTTAAAATGGGTTAAGGACTTCAATAGACATTTCTCCAAAGAAAACACACAAATGGCCAGCAGATATGTGAAAAAATGCCCAACATGACTAATGATCAGGGAAATGCAAATCAAAACCATAATGAGATTACACATCACATCTGTCAGGATGGCTATTATTTTAAAAAAAAAAGCAACAACAATAAATGCGGGAGAGGATGTGGAGTAATTGGAACCTTTGCACAATATTGGTGGGAATGCAAAATGGTATAGCTGCTATGGAAAACAGTATGGAGTTAGGTTCCTCAATAAGTTTAAGAAAGAACTGACATGATTTAGCAATCCCACTTCTGGGTATTTATTCAAAAGAATTGAAATCAAGATCTCAAATAGATATTAGCACTCCTATGTTTATTGCAGCTTTATTCACAATAGCCAAGATATGGAAACAATCTAAATGTCCATCAAGAGATGATAAAGAAAATGTTGTGTAAACATGCAATGGACTACTAGCCTTATAAACAAAGAAACAAATTCTGCAGTATGCAACAAAATGGATAAACCTTGAGGGCATTATGCTAAGTGAAATAAACCAGTCACAGAAATACAAGTACTACATATTCCATTTATATGAGATATCTAAAATTGTCAAATTTATAGGATCAAAGAGTGGAATGGTGTTTGGCAGGGATTTGGGGAAAGTGGGAAATGGGGAGTTACTAATTAATTGGCATAAAGTTTCCATCAGGCAAAATTAATAAGCTCTAGAGATTTGTCGTACAACATTTATAGTGAACAATAATGTATTATATGCTTAAAAATTTGGTAAGAGGGAAGATCTCATATTTAATGATCTTACCGCAATAAAATAAAATTAAAAAGGAAAGTCCATAAAGGAAATAGTTTATGAGAGAGCAAGCGAGAGAGAGAGAGAAAGAAAAGATAGAATGATATGACTGATATAAATCCAAACATAAGAATAATTGCAATATATCTAATAGAGCTGAAATATATTTTTCGAAAGAAAGAGGAAACCTGAAAGTCTATGAGATTGTGAAAAGTATGTTCCTAAAACATAGTTATCCAAAAGCTTAAAAAATGAAAGCATTTTTAAAATATGAAGCTAACTTATACAAGCTCACAAGAACCAATTTTGTATTTATCTTCCCTACTCCATATTCATGTTGGTTGCTTGAAAGCAATCATGGTGCATGTATTTATACCACAGAAGTCAACAAACATTACAAATCATGCTCTTCTCCCTACATCCAAAGAGCTGATTTACCAGCCCACACCAGATAAATGCTAACAAAAAAGGTGTGGCAATATTATGCTAAGGCAAAATTAATGGCAGAAATCATTCGGAAGGACAAAAAGGGCTATTTCATATTGATAAGAATGGATAATTTGCAAAGAAAATATGAAAGTCATGAATCTTTATGTGCCTGCAACATGTTAAGCAAAATTTGATTGAAATACTAAAAGAAATTGATGAATCCATAGGTGTATCGACTGTCCTGTAGTATATTTAATATTTACTATGCTCAGAAATCAATAATTCAACTAGACAAAATGTGAATAAGGTTACTTTGTTTTCAGTCACATGTGGAACATTCACAAAAACTATTAAGTCTTAAGCCAGAAAGTTTGAGTTCAAAAAAGGAAAAATCATTTTGGCTATCTAGCCTAAATATGGTATAGTGTAACTACGATTTAACAAAATAAGTGACCAAAATTTATCTATCCACTTAAAAATTTTAAATTCTTTTTTATGATTTAGAGTTAAGGAAGAAACAAAATATGAGTTCATGATGTTTCAAAATGAACAACTTTGGGAGTGTCAAAACCTTTGGAATTCAGCCAAAACTTAACTATGAACTTAAGATGCTAGAAAAAGAAAACAAGAGATGGAATCAGGGAGGAGTACCTAAGAATCTTGAACTATGTGCATAATGCATTTTTTCTTTAAAAACAAATTTGTTAAGACTCTGCCTAAGCAAGGAGCCAAGGTGATAACCCTGCCTAATTTCAGAGCACAGCCTCTGGCCCTGCTTGCCTAGGGAGTTTGAACAGCAGCTTGTATAGCTGGTAGCCCAGCTTACAGACCCACCTAGGCAGAGAGCCAAACTACCATTTCTACCTAACTGTGGGGTACAGTCTGGGCCCCACTGATCAAGGAGCCTAGCCAGTGACCCCACCTGGCCTAGAGCCTAGCCTACAGCCCCAACTGGTGGGGGAAGCCAGCCAGAGCCCTGCCCATTTGCTGAGCACAGCCTATGGCCATGTGTTGGCAGGGAGCCTATCCATTGACCCTGACAGACACAGAGTAAAGCCAGTTACCTTACCTCCTGATCATGGTGCCCAGCCTTTAGCCCCATTCATCTGAGTGGTATAGCTCACAATCCTATCTGGCCAGGGAGCTGAGCTAGCAACCCTCTCCAAGCATGGAGCACATTGGCAGTCCCACCTGGTCAAGGAACCAATCCTGAAGCCCTACTCAACCATGGAACATAGCTTGTGGCCAGCTTACCTTTGGAGCCTAGTAACAATCCTGACCAACCATAGAGCAAAGCTAGTGGCTCTACCCAGATGGGAAACCTAGCCAATGACTCCACCCAAATGCAAGATACAAGTTGCAGCCCTGCTCAGTCACAGAGCCCAATCTGCAACATCCTGTGAACATAGAATTCAGCCAGCAACATCACTTGACCAGGGAGACCAGTCTGGGGCCCCTTCAGCTGTGGTTGATTGCAGAGCCCAGCCTACAGCCTTGCCCAAGAAAATCTAACCTGTGGCACCACATGGTCAAAGACCATAGTCTGCAACCTCACCAGACCAGAGACAATCATGGATCTCAGCCAGCAGGCCTGCCTGACTGCAGAGCCTAGACAGTGGCCCCACCAGTTCTCAGAGCATGAGCAGCAACCCAGCCCAACAAGAGAACCTGACAGCAAGCACTACCTATTTACAAATGCTATCTGTTGGCCTGTCCAAAATCAAAGGTTGGACTGACTGGTGGAGACTTATTCCTGCTGAAGCAAACCTGTAAAGTCTGAGGGAAGTAGCTGCTTCCTAAAATGTGTAGACACCAATGTAAGGATACAAGGATTATGAATAATCATAGAAAATTGACACCATCAAATAAAACTAGTAAGGATCCAATAAATGACCCTAAAGAAATGGATATCTATGAAGTGACTAAGAATTCAGATTAGTCCTCTTGAAGTTCAGTAATCTACAAGAAAACATGATAGATAACTAAATGAAATTAGGAAGACAATACATAAGCAAAATGAGAAGATCAACAAAGAAATAGAAACCATTAAAAAAAACAAATCTTAGCGATGAGAAATACTGTGACTGAACTGAAAAATTCAATAGGGAGCTTCAACAGCAGACTTGATAAAGCATAAGAAAGAATTAGTGAACTCAAAGGGGGATCATTTGAAATTATCCTGTCAGAGGAGCAAAAAGAAAAAAGAACGAGATGAGTGAAGAAAACCTACAGGAACTATGGGACACCATCAACCAAAATCATATATACATGATTGGAATTTCATAAGGAGAGAGAGGGAGAATGGGAGAAAGACTCTTTAAAGAAATGATTATTGGGTGGGCGCGGTGCCTCATGCCTGTAATCCTAGCACTGTGGGAGGCCGAGGCGGGTGGATCGCTCAAGGTCAGGAGTTCAAGACCAGCCTGAGCAAGAGCGAGACCCCGTCTCTACTAAAAAATAGAAAGAAATGCTCTCTGGGAGGCCGAGGCGGGCGGATTGTTTGAGCTCAGGGGTTTGAAACCAGCCTGAGCAAGAGCGAGACCCCGTCTCTACTAAAATTAGAAAGAAATTAATTGGACAACTCAAAATATATAGAAAAAATTAGCCGGGCATGGTGGCGCATGCCTGTAGTCCCAGTTACTCGGGAGGCTGAGGCAGAAGAATTTCTTGAGCCCAGGA